>CAJQUW010000443.1:0-108996 GCA_907163375.1 Prostheceraeus crozeri | reverse complement strand
ATTGCAGCATCTAACTCGTGAATGATTCTAAAAGACATTCTCAAATCCCGTGTCCTGCTAATGATGCAGCACCTAATTTGTATAGTCCTACAGTAGTCAATCCTGATCATCCCGAAATCACAAGAATGTGAGCTTTTTCAATCCGGAATTATGAGATTGAAAAAATCGGGATTTCGCCAGCTCTGATGGGGCAGCGTGTCTGCAAGCAGATATATCGCGAGTCAGCTCTGATGTAAATGAGTTGTGCAGAATTGTGTGAATTTTCCAATGCTGGCAGAAATTTTCTAAATGCTGACTTATCATAAACATCTCTGAAACCTCTATCCGAATCGAGCCGATATTCGCATACCTTCAACGTGATAGAAAGTTAGTCATGCGACTTGGTTCAACTTTACACATCTGTAAACGTGCAACTGTCTGATACATGCGTTGTCTGGTACGGTGTATCGCAAAATGCCTGCGATAGAGTAGGGAAACTTTGAAATCGAGTTGATTTAAATCATTTATTACATGTAAATTAACAAAAATAGATCTGATTGGAATTGTATAGTCAGTTCTCATTCCAAAGAATCGCATCATATTTCATTCAATACAGATATCATTCTCTCCAATATTTCGTTTCCAGTATGCCCAAGAAATGCTGGATTGTACGATTTCAGATTTGCTCGAATACAGTCGATTAATGTCTTGTCGCACATGCACAGTTGCAGAAGACACTTGGAAAATGGGTAATGTGGAGTATCCTCTGAAAAATAAGGCAATAGTGTACCAATAATGTAGGTAAATTTCACGCTTTTACAAATACTAGGTAAACTGTACAAAATAATCTGATTCAAACATGGAATACTATTGAATTACCTAAGGAATGCTCTTCAATGGTGGAAAGCAACTCTTTTGCACTATAACACAAGGACTTTTGCATTTCTTCCCGAATTGAAGTAAAACCCTTTATACACTGCTAGGGGAATACTATATGGAATATAAGCTCCTTGAATCTGAATAATAATCTTTATACACTGCTAGGGGAATACTATATGGAATATAAGCTCCTTGAATCTTAATAATTGGAGAAAGTGAGGAAGCAGTGCAGAAGCACCGGTCCGTAGAAGTTATTGCGTGCCGATGACGTAGTGCTGACGACAGTTTCAAAACAAGAAGCCAAAGGAAGGTCGCAGTGTGATAGTTCACCTGGAAAAGCGATGATTGAAGATTAAGGGAGCAAGTTCAAAAGTCCTTGTTACCGGAAAGAGTCAGAAGGAGCAGACGAAGTCGGAAAGTGGCTTTGTAGTTGTTGGATGAAGGGTGTCGAGGTGAAATCCATCTTCTGTGGCTTGTGCAACATGTGGTGCCACAAGAAGTGCTCTTGACTTTTTGTATCAACTGAGTCCGAAGTTTCCCTGTTCAAGGTGCGTAAGCGGTAACTCTCCAGACGACGACGATCCTTTGGAATTGAACGGCACCGGCATGGCAGTGCAAGAAGTCCAAGAGTTTTGCTGTCATGGGGATGATCTTGACATGGAAGCCGCAACAGAAGGGGTGGTCAGAACTCGCATTGCAGCCTCGGAAGAAGAGGAGAGGGCCAACCAGTCTTTCGAAAATCCGTTGAGGTACAGGGCAATGGCATGCGAGCTGTGTATGAGATCGGTCTGCGTGTATGGTGCAGAAGCATGGCCTACCCAAACTAAAAATTAGACTTCACCAGAAGCGCTTGTGGTGGTCTCGACATGTAAAGAGAGCAACCGAAAATATCATCATTGAAAACATTTATCGCCGTCAGGAAGACCGAAGAAAGCGTTGCATGCATGTGTCGCAGAAGACCTAGAAGCAAACTTGTGAATGAGCCTGAATTTTCAGGCCCGCGCTAGGCCTTGCCCGCTCAGGCAAATTTCGAACCGGCCCAGTCCCGCTGCATTGGAAATATTCAAGCCCAGGCCCGGCCCGCTCATCTCGAGCTTCTCTGCCCGTATTTAATGCTTTTCGCCCTATTTAATACATAGGCCTTTTTAATACTGTTTTTGTTAGACCATCATGATCAATTTCATGAACAGCTGACTTTTGATCTACAAATTTGCGCCTTTGAACAAGATTTTTGTTATAAGCTTTACAAAAATGATGCGTAATTTAGTTAGCAACAATTTCTTTTGTGAATTCTAATTTTGTTTTTTGTATCTTTATACGACAAAAAGTCGAACACATAAAAAACCAGAGATTGATAAGGAGATATTCGTCACTCTCTGTCTCATGCGACTGGTCAAAGTCAAGGAAGCGTAATTCAACAGAGTTAGGGATAACACGTGACCTTCAGCTGTCTACTTTATTACGGAGCATCAATACATTTGTCTAATCGAAATATTTTCCACACTTGTCTCACGAACTCAATTTATTAAGAATTTTCGAATTATAAATTCTGTCCTCAATTTAAGAGCAAAAAGGAAGTACTTCAGCAAACATTGTAAACATCATTATAATGCTTATAATGCCGAATTATAATAAAATTTACGGTGTCCGTTGAAGTACTTCCATTTTTACTATTTTGGTGATATCCTGACATGTGGAAATAACTCAACGCGTTAGTGCTCCTCAAGTTGCTTTCAGGATCTCAATTTTTTTCTAACCGTGCACGTTTGTAGTTATGTAAATGTCCTGATTCGTCAGAATTCAGACTTGAATTTACACTGCTTAATAAAAAAATGACTTTTCTGACCCCTCGTGAATAGGCTATGACCATTAGTGGCTATGGCCATTAGTATTGAGAAGCGCAACCATCACTGAATGGATCGTTACAAATCAGGTAAATGGAAGTGATGAATTTTTATGTCCGGGCCCATGTTAGTTGCAAAAAAGCAGGCCCGGGCCGTTCTGTGGGCTACGCGGCCCCCACTTACAAGTCTGCCAAATAGTCAAGGCGGACACTGCTCATTGGATACAAGGGAGTTGAACATGTCATCGCACAACGTCCAACCCTGGTGGAATCGGGAAGGGGTGGTGAAAAGTAAGGTAAAGTGAGTATTCTTGTTCATTATGTGGATAATCAGGAGTTCAATGATTCAAGAAATTTAAGAAAAAATTTTCACGAGCAATGAGTTTATGTAGACGATTGAACGCCACATCTCGAAAAGCGACGACGCTTACTTCAGTGATATAAAGAAGATTTCTATTAATTACAGCCACTGTTGGATGATGTCATTGTAGGCTACATGTATCAGAATCAGGTGAAAACTTACTGCATGACACTGTTTTCTTTTTAGAACCAATTTGCCAGCGATAAGGACTGGTGTATGTGTTAAACAGCAATCCACAGTGATTTTTCCTTGATTCTTTTTGCATCATCCCATAGCAATGATCATGGATCTGACAGCACCTGAAGTGGAGAATAGAGTTTCCTGTTGCATAGTAATTGAAGTATGTACGAAAAACTAACGAAGATTGTAAACTGCAAAGTACGAAAGCCGGCTGATTGTGACTACACTATAAACCGTGAGCTAGCAAATGAAATAAATTTCGCTGCCAAACCTACTGATCGAAAGTAACTAACATTTCCTCCTAATTGAAGATGGTCTGGCTTTCATGGATACCAGACCGCGTTCATCTGGTAGCGGCCGCCAGAATGATTTCGTACCCATGGTCTTAAACTGTACTGGAACTTCTTATATTAAGTTTGTTTTTGAGTACTACCTATAGATGTAGTGAACAGCAGCATATTTACTGAATATTTTTGTGCAGCATTCAAATGCATGTTGTAATTATTTTACATGTGATGTACTTGCATTTTATTTCTCAATCGGGTGATTTCGAAGGCACTTCTACCCATACGTTCCGACCCGATCGCGACTTTACCTAAGTCTGAGTGGCGAATTGACTGAGATCATGAAATCAATACAATTTCATGATAGTCGCTCTGAAAGTATGTTCCTTTATATATAGTGTATATACACGTATATATATATATATATATATATATTTCAATGAAAAAAACAACGATCCGTGCGCGATTCAGAGTATATTGAACTCCTTCGTCAGCAGGCCTTTTATACGCAGTAATACAATTCACATGAAAATCAGTGCAAATAATCTAAAACCACAAAATAGATGCAGACCGCAAGGTTAACATAATTCAGTGTTCAGCAGTACTGCACTTAAGTGAACTTTAAAGTGCTTGGAAGTCACCATTGTCACATGCATAGAAATCTAACAAATCACAAAATTGGCATGATCACAAATTCAACAAGAGATGAAAAGATCCTTTTCTTTCATTTAATGAATTCTGAGTCTCTTTCAGGTAAATTGTCACTAAAATCTTGTGCCACGGGCTAGGCCATAACAAAAAATCTTTGGAGTTGGTTTCATGCGGATGTCATCATATTTCAGTAGGTGTAGGATAACCTTAATTCGGGTAATTAGATGACTCGTATTTTCCCCAATGTAGACCTGTCTTCAGTCCGCACACGTGTGCTGGTACACGCATCTTGATTTGAGATATGGGGAGACACGATCTTTGTTGTAAAAAACATGCTAGTTTTATTTACATGTAATAAAGGCTATATTGTAACATTCTCCGGCATTGCTTCGCTCGCACCGGATGTCACACCTTGCGAGATTTCAAAAATTTACGTGGTCTATAAATTTCAAAAATTTAGGTAGTGACAAATTTTCGAAAAATTTCACGTGGTCGAAAATTTAGGTAGTCCAAAAAATATCACGTGGTCGAAAATTTAAGTTGTCTCAAAATATCACGTAATCGAAAATTTAAGTTGTCTCAAAATTTCACGTAATCGAAAATTTAAGTTGTCTCAAAATATCACGTAATCTAAAAAATATCGCGTGGTCGAAAATTTAGGCAGATGAAAATTTAGGTAGTCTAAGAATTGCACATAGAGTCAATATACCAGAAGATTGTATTCAAAATATTTCTTTAAAAATGGAAACCTGAGAAATGGAAGAAACCTCAACGGGGACGGCGACGACGAAAATGGAAGAAACCGCGAGAATATATCCTTCGTTATCACAACTAAAAATAACTGAATTGAATATCAAAAACACAAAGATAGAGTACGTTATATGATAGCTAAGAAATCTCAATTATTATTAAGATTAGAGCATTATGATAAATTAAGAAGACGCAATTATTACTTAGACATTCTTCGTCATTGTACTCTCACCATTGTTTAAAGTACTAATTGTGTGAACTAGAAGATCATTGTAACTCATAAACACAAAATTATTCAATGAACCCGCATACTGCCAGATGATTGAAGAGAGACAGAGATTGAAGAGAGAGAGAGAGATTAATTGTTCTAGCAACGGAAAACATCTAACAGCTTTCCCCTAAAATTATTGTGGAATCTCTTGTCATTTCAATTTACGCATCGGTAAAATTTTGACAGTTCAATTTACGCGTCGGTAAAATTTTGACAGTTCAATTTACCCCTACGTAAATTATTTTCAGAATCAGTTTTCAAAGTCTGTTTTGAAAACAGATTTAGAAAACTCACATGCATTCACAAAATTCATTTAACTTTTTATTTTATGAGACAGTTTTAACACAATCCCCCTTTCTGATTTCTCTTCTTCGAGAGGCGACCCTATCAGAAATTTATTCCATTTAAAATGAAAAACATAAAAGAGTTTCTAAAACAATACGGTAAACAAACAACTACGAATTTTGATCTTAAGAAAATTGCCAATCAATTGGGATTAAAGAATTTTCACATATTGATGAGAAATGAATTACTATTGATAAAAGATGTACCTGAAATGAATTTTGTAACAAATCTTCACACGTCAGATCAAAAAGGAGTACATTCGTCTGCGGGACAAGGAAATAAAAGCGGTTCTAATTATTATTTTGACCGCCCGGAGGCCGAGAACTATTGGTTCGACTCATATGGATTGCCTCCAACAAATGAAGTCAAAGAATTACTTGGAAATGGAATTTATAATACATTTCAAATTCAAGAACCAGGAACAACTTATTGCGGTCAGTTATGTCTTTATGTTATATTTAAATTACAGGAAGGAGTACCATTTCTTGATGTTATGCTAGAATTGAATAAGGGAATTTAATTCCCGAAAAACGTTAGTTCTAATGGGTAGCTAAAGGATACTCGTAATTATAGCTCAATCGCAGCTAGCTAAAGCGCCACCTAAAGGTCAAAGCTCGGTTATTTGTAATTCGTTTTCATAAAATCTGCCAGTGATTTCATCATCATCTAAATCTTTGATTTCGTAAGTAATCGGATAAGTTTGGTTTATTTTACAAACTTCAAATATTTCTTTAGTCCAATAACCAACAAGGCCATTTTCAAATTAATTCTTATACTTACATATTCGTACTCTATCTCCAATCTTAAATTTCGGCTTACGTTTCTGTAAATTCGGATTACTCTCATTCGAATAATTATTTTCGAATATTTTCTTTCGTATCAAATCAGGATCGTCAGAAGCATTCTTTGGAGTTTCTTCAATACTTGAATGAATCTTATTGTTATAATCCTCAACAATTCCTGGTAATATTTTTAACCATTTCTGATTACCTTGTTCTGTAAATTTCTTGAATATTTTATTTTTTAAAGTTCTATTGAACCTCTCTATTACTACAGCTTTGCCAGCATTTTCTGTTGAATAAGCTAAATCAAATGATAGCTTAACATTTCTGTTATAAAACTCAGATCCTTTGTCAACAAAAAAATTTTTTTGGCTTTCTATTACTTTCTTTAAAGATTTCTTCAAACGCATATTTAATTGACGACTTTTGCTTTTTAAAGGCTTTGCCCAAGCGTATCGTGTATATAAATCTGTAACGGTCAATGCGTACTTAAACCCTCTTTCATTCGGCATATTGATTAGATCAGCACTCCAAATATCATCTTTATTGAATACTTTTACCTTCAATAGATATTTTGGTTTTCTATATTCTTTATGAATTTCGGAGGCGTAGGTCTCAGAGTTATGAGGTTTGTCTAAACCCTGTCCGAACAAGATTTTAGCTTGTAAAGCTTTCTTAACAAACATTCTTTCAATCTTTTCTCTAAATGTAAGATTTTGAATACTATCTAATTCCTGAATCATTTTCTTATCTGCTTCATGTCTAGAAGCTATATCATCATGTTCTGTGTATGCTAAATCTTGTCTATAAGCTGCTGCATCAACTCTGTTTATTGGTTCTCCACCTGGTTTTGGATTATTATTCTCATCTACTCTTATATCAAATCGAGTTCCTGGCCCGGTATATGAATGACCGGGAAGATATTTTCTTTTGAATATTTACTCCAAATAAATCCGGGAAAGTTTTCTAATGTTTTTTGTATGTCACCTCCAATATGCTGACAATTTGGTTCAATAAATCAAAATTAGAAATTTTTAATTTAATTAAATTTTCGGAATTTGTGGAATTTGTAGAATACATTTTTAAAGATAAAATATAATAAATGTTTTACCTAATCATACTAGGACTTAGATATATACCAGAACCATCTTTAGTTTCTTTTATTTTTATTAAATCATCAACATTATGTAGAATGTTTTTGAGAACTCGTTTTCCTTCATCAACTAAATTTAATTTACTAATAAAATTATCTACTATTCCTTCTCCTGTAGCAACTTTATCTAACTCTCTATTATGACGTTTTTGTTCTTCTAATGCTGCCTTATCTGATTAATTTTTATTTACTGCTTGGACAATACCAGCTGTCCCACCTGCAACACTTCCTGCTGCTGCTTTGCCACCTATTATTAGTGGAATTAATGGGAGAATACCACCATTCTTTTCTTCTTGTAATTTAATATTCTCTATCATTGGTTTACTTATGTAATATTCCTACTTGCTAATCGTATTAGTTTTAGGTGTATTTTTGTCAACAATGTTACAAAATTTTAATCCAACAGTTTTATTATTATTACTTTTCGCTTGCGACATTTTTAATAAAAAAATTTTAAGTTACGAAAAATTTTAATATAAGAATTTTTTAATCTATACTAGTTATGAAAAAATTTTAATCTAGGAATTTTTTAATCTATTCTAGTTATTCCAAAAAAATTTAAGTTAGGAAAAATTTTACTCTATTCTAGTTATGAAAAAATTTTAATCTAAGAAATTTTTAATCTATTATAGTTATAAAAGAAATTTTAATACATTCTAGTTATGAAAAAATTCTATTACTAATTACTAAAAAAATTTTATTACTGATTACTAAAAATAATTTTATTACTAAAAAAATTAATTAATCCTAGCCATCTTTCCATTAAGAATTTCAATAGAATGTTTTACATCTAGCAATAAACCATAAGCCATCAATGAAGTTGTGGAATCTTTCTTTTCAACATTAATTGTTACATCACAACCAGTCTTGATAATATCTTCAGATTGTGCACTTAAATCGAAACAGAAGACAGGATATAAATGTCTCCAATCTCCAGGAGTTAATTGTGCTTCAACTCCAAATTCTATACAAAGATTTCTATAAGCATCATGTCCTTCCATAGATTGATTATTGGTATCATCGAATCTTAATGGATCAATTGGATATCGGGTTTGATTTAAAGCAATTTGTAAACTTCGAATTGTATTAATATGAAACAGATTGTTGTTCTTATCAAAACTTGGAGAATTATTTCTTTGAAAAGTTAGTAATAAATATCTTGGAGTATTCGAAGTTCTAGTAAATTGCCAGTTAAATCTTTGTTCAGAAAAAGTTGCAGAACTATCAGTACGCTTTAGAAAATTTACTGGAATTGGTTTGTTAGTGTTTCATCTTTTTGCAATAGTTAATTTAATCTCTAAACTAGGAGTAATATGCTTAATCCACCATTCAAGTCTATCAATTTTTAAATATACTTTTTTTCCAGTCTTACCATAAAAGATTAATTCATTATTTGCTGTGCGATGAATTATTAATTTAAATTTTAATTGACATGATATTTTATCATAATCTAAATATCCGAATAATGGAGACAATGACCAATTTACTGTCTGTTTACTTTTCTTGTTAAATTCACGTCTTTCTTCATATGCACTATTGTATGTTTTATTTAAATGATTTGCAATATTTTCTACATCTTTCGCAATTCCTGCGGCATCTGTTCCAGGGTAAAGTTAAATCATCAACAATTATACCATCATTAGTATCAGGAAACCAACCTTCGATTTCATGCTTTTTATTATTTTCACTAATCGTTACAAATCTAAGCATTGTATCAATTACACCTGGAGAATCACTTATTGTTGCTATATTTTGAGTTGCAACATCTAAACGCATCTGTGTAGATAATCTTGGAAAGAAATTATTCTCTAATGCAATATTATCGCTTTCTGGTAATGGTGTTGTAAAATTGGCATCACTATATAAGGAATATTAACAGTGTAAAAATGAATCAGGTAGATATAAATAACTTTGCTGATTATCTATCAACTTCAAAGATTAAATCTCCTCCAGTATTTACTCTACTAGAAGATCCGGGATTCATAGCAATTCTTATATAGTCATTCTTTTTTTGATTGTAACTGACGAACGGAGGATCGTCTAATCTAAATTTATTTTCGATAAGAGAAGACATTTTTTTAAAAAATAATTTGACTTTTTTGTTTTTCTCACACACAGAAAACAATTTCTGAGGTTTTCTTTTCGAATATATTTTAGAATTTTGCTAAACCATTACCTCTTATTTCTTCAATTGATTTCTTCTCGTGTTTATTATCAGCAGCTATGTTAGCAATTTTGTTTTTTGTTTCCTCTGAAAGTTTTTTTAATTTTTTTAGTTCTTCAGAATCATTCTTAAGTTTACGAATAGTTTCTAGTTGTTTTCATTCGTTTTGAGACTTAACAGCATTTGATATTGCACTAGCTGTACTACCTATAGCAGCTGCTCCTTTTGCAGCAGATGTAATCAAATCTTTATTATTTTTAATCAGGTTAACGATACTTCCTATATTATCACTGATTCCAGAAAATATTCGAGTTCCCCTGTTTACACCACCTACTTTTTTTGATTAGTTTCTACATTGTTAAAATGGTAAACAGATTTCATAGATGGTTCATGTGCTATTTTTTGATTTGAAGAAAAATGTTTAAGATTGTGTATATAGATTGTAGGCATTTTTAGGAATAAATATAATTTTTGGGAAAAAATATTTACGTTTATGAATGGATAACAACCGCGTGATAACTTTATTAATTTTCTTTTGCACTTTATCTATTGCGTCAAGCAGCGTGTGATGTATTTTAATTTCTTTTCTATTAACTTGCATTTTCTGCTGATTCATCTTCAACGCCATTTTAAGAGCATTCAATTGAACTTTAAGAGCATCTAACTGATTTTTAACAGCATCTAGCAGTTCTATATTTCCTTTAGCTTTTTCTTGCAAATTTTTCTTTAATTCATTTTCTAAATTGATTTTAAGAGTTTTCATTTTATCAACTTTTTGATTAAGTCAGTTTACTTCATTTATTATTCTATTTATCTTTTTCATTTGTTGAGTAATTTTAGAACTTATTTCATCAACACTTTTTTGGAATGTAGCTTGTAACTGCCTTAAATGTTTTTAAATTCTTTCAGGAAGTTTTTCTAATTCATTTTTAATTGTTCTTTCAATAATTTTATCTGATGTTTATTTTTAATGACTGCAGATTTTAAATTTATAGAAAGTAATATTAAAATTTTTGATTGTTCTGAAATTTTTTTGAAAAGTTTTGCTATATCTGCTTCTAGCTCTCTATCCTTTTTATCAAGTTTTAATAACCTTTCGTTTAATGATATGTCATCAAGTTTAAGCAACTTTAATTCTTTCATCAGTGGAACCAAAAAATCATTTATATCTATATTTTTTAAGTCATTGATTTGTGTATCAACATATTGTTTATTTGTTGACTCTATTTTGTTGCGGAAGAATAGAAAGATGTAATGGACCAGATAAAACGTCTCCAGTTTTCATGATATAATTTTCTATTTCTATTTCTGATTCATGATTATTCGGAATATATGCACCTCCACCAACATTTGGTAACTTTTTTTTATCAATAAAAGATATGTCATGGAAATAAAAATAAATTTTTCTCTTATAAAAATAAAAATGAATTTTTCTCACATAAAAATAGAAATGGAAATGACTCAAATTTGTCAAGTTTGTAATATGCTTTGGTCAACTTAAAAAACAATCTCAACAAAAAATGTAACCTATTCAAAATATGCAACCTGTTGAAGAAATTCAATCTATGGCAAATATTTAACAATTACAACATTTGGTATAGCAATACCTAACATATTAACAAATAATGATACATTAAAATGTTTAAAATCTGGAATTGACGATGAAAGAAATGCCTTGAAAAAAAGCAACACCAATAATATCTGATGCCAAATCTACATTAGCTGAAGCAAAACAAAACAATTGAAGATAAAAACCAATAATAAACGGTGCGAGTGCTATAATTAATTAATTATATTTTTATATATAAATTTTATATATAAATTTTATATATAAATTTTTTAGATATAAATTTTTAGATGTAATTTTTAGACATAAAATAAAATATAGCTATTCCCACGTGTCATCATCATCACTTAAATTACTCTCACTGACGATTGTTTGAAATGTTTCAGCTTGAATATCTTCTCCGTTATATGGTAACATAATTTCATTTTCATCAAGTGCTTGACGTTTAAGAATATTTATTTGACCAGAAAATTTCTTTTCTTCAGTATTATTATTTTTATCAGGAATACTAATTCCAGTTTCTAAAGATCTTTTCCATGGTTTATTAACTGTAATCGATAATGTTTTACCCGAATATAATTTTAGAAAATCTTCTACTTTTACTTTATTTTGTGAATATCCTTTAAATGTTTTCTTTTCACTAAGTCTTCTTTGTTCATCTACAGTAATACAGTATTTTTTTTACTTTAGGTGCAATAAACATTGCAAAAATAATTCCACCATTTCCATAATCAATTTTTCCTTGACACAATTCTCCCCCAACATATCCAGCAGCATCAATTTTATTGAACAGTTCATTAGAAATGTATATTCATTTACCTGGAGGTAAATTTTTTTCATATTGTTTTTAAATCTAAAAGATTTTTGAATATATCTACTAACACATTCAGTTGTATAAGGATTTTGTAATGAAGCAGTTAATATTCCTCTTGAAGTTTTAAGAGGCGGTTTAGATAATTTTAAATTAGCTTTTATCGGAAAATAAGAATCAAAACCTGATGAATTGTGCGCTATTAAAGTTACTTTCGTATGATTAAATTCTCCAAGAGTTTTAAAAAATTGATGGATCGGACATGCGTCCTCTGGATTTCCCCCGATTGGACATTCACCTTGTTTCCTAACAAAGATTTTCACACAATGTTGAAGTTTGTTAAATTCTAATTCAGTTAAATTATTATACTCATTAATTTGTTTTTTAAGTTTTTTAATTTCATTTTCATCTTTTGATCGTTTAATTTTAATCATATCACTTAACAAACGTGTTTCTAATTCTTTCAATCTTTGTTTCGGTAAGCAACATATAAATTTATTAAAATTAATAGATCCTACAGCATGAGGAATAGGATGAGCTGTTGAACAGTTAGGATCAAGAAAAGTTTCGAGATCCCAAATATATGTTGAACTATAGTCAATTTTTTTCTTTGTTATGATTTTATATGGACGCGTTGTTAGATTTTCATCAGTAACTGTTTAATATATTGGTTTGAAATTATTTTCAATTTCTCTAATAGCTTTTAATTTATGAGATTTATTAATTAAACAATAATGTCCAATTATTGAACCTTCGTGAAAATAATTGTAATAAACATAATTATGAAGCGTTTCAATTACTCTAGTATTTAAATGATGATTCGAAGGACTGTAATACTGAACCTTTTCTCCAAGAAATTTATTGAACTGAGAAAATTTGCAGTTTGACATTACTCCTGTTCTCGATGTGGCTTTCTCTTTATATAAAAAATTATTAAACATTTCCTCCATCATTTCTCCTTGTTCTTCATTAAAACCTCGTAAAACATTATAACATTTAATAAAACAGAAATCTTCAGAAGGAATATAACAATTCACCGAAATATTATTTGATTCTATATTTCATATTAATACCTGCACCTCTATGTGATCTTTGTACTAGCTTCATTCCAAAATATTCATATTTGATATTACCTGTAAAAATCCATTCCTGACTATCTGATTTCTCATCCAGATTAAAACCATGTTCAAATAATTTTTTATTACAGAAGGTTACGTAAAAATTTTAAATTATATTTTCCTGATATTTAATAACTTTTCCAAGTAAATTAATAATTTTACCATTTGCTAAAAGTTTCCGCATATCATTTACTACATTAATAAAAGATACATTTTCATATTTAATTTCATTTGGATTAGATAAATTACATAAATCATCACCAAGTTCATCCTTAATTCTATCATCAAAAATAATATCAGTAATAGGAGTTTCTAATATTTCCATTTTCCACGTTTCTGTTTTTTAATACTACGTTTAATACTACGTCTCTGTTTTTTAATAGGTTTACTACGTTTACTACGTTTAATTTGTGCATCAAACTCAGCAATTTGTTTCTTGATTAATTCAGCAATCCTAGACGTCAATCCGAGAGACATTTCACAATTCATATTTTTTAAAAGAAAAAATTATATTTTTACATATACACAGGAATATTTAGTTGATGTAATGTTTCTAATTCATGCTTTGTTAAATTTTCTTTCTTAACCTACCACCATAAATTATTGTATGTTAAAAATACTCTGAAACTTAGTAGACAAAGTGGAAAGTCTTTCGTTTTAACACACGGTTTAATACCATGTTTTGTTTTATAATCTGTAATGAGCGCTACGTATTTATGATGATAAAAAAATCTAACTTCTTTCTTCGAATTGACAGGGTTTGTAGGATGACGATGATCCTTTGAAACTGGTACATGTTCTATCTTGTACGCATTCAACATATTTTGTTATTTTTATTGATAAAAAATTTATAAGAAAAAATTATTCGATCACTCCGCGAAAATATTTTCTATCGACTTTCAGTCGGGGCGAAGCCTAGTTAGATAACAATTGTTGGATAACTCTATCATGAATTTCTTTATCAATATTAACTGTAATGAAGCCATAATCTTTTGACCAAGCATTGTTACACGATTGTTTAAATTCATCTTTATTTCTTACGCATAAATCTCTTAACAAATCACTTAAGTTTCTTGCATTTATTTCAAATAGTATAAATACAGTATATTTGCATTCTTTCTAATAACACTTCCATCTAATGAATACATACGTTGTGTTAAATAAAAAACACTACAGTTATTATGTCTACCTGTTGTGAAATAATTTCTCTGGACTGACTGATTTCCATCATTAGCACAATCATCAAAAATTACGCAATGTTTCATTGTTTTATCTAGTTTACTAGGATCTTGCATATTACCACTATCATCTATTAATTGTATTTTTATAAGCTTATTTTTATTGGATTCTACTAAGTGATTATTTTTGCTGCTTCTTGACACCACGAACTTATTTCTTCTTCATATTCAGATTTTTCATATTCTTTGAATAATGAAGCAATTGCTGTTTTTTTAAGATCATTTTCAAATCCATATTTCAAAAATTGATAGACGCGGTGTTCTGCTGTTGTTGTATAAATTATAAGATTGTTATAATCCAAAAAGTTGGGTGTCGTGAGAATTTTAAATAATAGACACGTTTTACCACAACCTGATCTTCCACAAATAACTGACAAAACTTTATTAGATAAATTTGGATGATGATTAAATTTAAGTATTTTTTTAATAAATGGGGGCACTTCACTCATTTTTTAATAAAAAATTTTTATTTTTAAGAAGAAGAAGAAGAAGAAAATTAAACTTCTCTAACCAAAAGATCTATCATAATCTCTTCACCTCCAAAATTTATTTCTTGTGTTTTCTCATCAGTGATTCTAATGTTAATACTGTTAATAGTTTTTCTTGTAATAGGAAAATATATTAATGTTTGTGGAATTGCATTTAATCTATAACCAATGGGTATAGTATAAGCCGGAAAATTGAATATTAAAAATAGACAATTTACGATTTATATATCCTCCTTCAATAATGTCACAATGTACAACAATTGAATTTATTTCAGTTATTTTTGGAATCTTCTCACCTAAATGATAACCTTGACTATAGGTTTGTTTATTAAATCCTAATAGTTTTGACAATGATCTGTCATGATAAAAATCAACTTGATGATTTTCGTCTAAAGTAAGAGAAAATTTATTAACTGCCGGTTCAACTGCGAAATGTAATTGTTTCTTATCTTTAAATGGTACACCTAAATGTCTCTTAATTTCATTTGATATTGATTCAACTTCGCAAGAACCAGGAAGAAAAGTTAGTACTTTCCATGTTTTAGCTTTATCAGTAGAATATCTAAATTGATCATTCACATCTTTGATAACGTTTTGAATAGTGTTAAATGTGGAAAAACTAGTCAATGCAATTTGATAATTTTTATTTTGTTCTAAATGTAGAATGGGTACATAAATACAAGTGTGTGATGAAGTAGTTGTTATAATTTTTAACGTCGTACTAAATTTTGATGAATCCAAAATCTCTGTTAGATTTTCTAAATGATTATAAATTTTTCTAGTTCTGCTGATGATAATTCTCTCGAAGAAATTTTTTAGTTAAAATTTTGAATAAATATTTTTTTATGAAATATTTTTTAATAGAAAAATTAAAAACAACAACATGTTTCAGCTATACTTTTATAATCCTCTTCATTTAGAATCTTCTTTTCTAACAGTCATTTCAATATAGCATGAATTTCATTGAAACTAGAATTATGTCCTTCTTTTATTGCAGATATTAAAATATTTAATCTATTTAGTAATTCTTGTGGATCATCTGGTAAGAATACAGTTATTTCTGTTTTAAAACCTTTTCCTACTTTAATTCCTGGTGAAACTAATCTTTCTAAATCTTTATATCGTCTGAATGATTTTACTACACCAACTCTATCTAATATAGCTTTATATTTTATA
The DNA here is from genome assembly GCA_907163375.1 of Prostheceraeus crozeri. Lineage (NCBI taxonomy): Eukaryota > Metazoa > Platyhelminthes > Polycladida > Euryleptidae > Prostheceraeus > Prostheceraeus crozeri. Next base: position 92,956 of record CAJQUW010000443.1, on the reverse strand, counting down.
AGATCTTCTACAGCATAATTTTTTAAATCTGCTCCTCTTAAAAGATCAACAAAATTTCTATCTAAACTAATAGGTGATTTATCTGGCGTAAAAATTAACCCCCGTAAAGGTTGTGGAAATATTTCTTTTCCACCAAGATAAAATCTTGCAAATAAATTTTTATCTAAAAAGAAAGTTGAATGTTCAAATAACATAGATTTTGGTAATTTTTTATCTATGTTTGCTTCTAACAAACCATAATCATCTAATAATGTTTTAAGTACTGGATCCGCTATATCAACCCGTTTATTATTATTTGTACTTTCTTTTTCAAGAGTTTTAAATGGTTCAATAGTTTTACATAATCAGTTTTTACTTCTTCAGTAAATTTTACATTTTCAAACATATCAGATTGAACACCAGCTTTTTTCATTCTATGTTGAAGATGATTTTCTTTCATAATATTTCTTTGTTTTATTAACTCTTCTAATTGTTTATTTCTTTTAAAATTATCAGCTCTAATTTTATCCATTTTTAAAATATAATATTTGAATTTTGTGGTAACATTGGAATACAACAAAAACATTTTACTGAACAAATTATTTTTTATTGCTTTGTTGTCTGACATCTTTTCGTCTAAAGTTTTGTTTAATAAAGTTTTGCTGAAAGTTTTGCTTAACGCTTTTAGCTCTTCTAAAAAAATTTTATCATTTTCTTCATTAGAAATTTTACCATCACTAGAAATTTTGCCATCCTGTTTATTCTTGTCATCAACTTTTTCTGACTAATTGAAATGATATTTGATTTACTTCATTAGCTATTTGATCAAATTTTTCAATCTCATCTAACGAAAAAAACATTATCATCGCATACTCTTTGAAATTAGTAATGTAATTTGTCAGAGACTTCTTTAATATGTAAATGTTTAGTTTTTAATGATTTTCGTTTCTTGGTTATTAAAGATTTATCTAACATTGTAACAAGTGACTTTGTAAAAACACCCGTACCTGTTAAAGCAGAAGCAACTACTGGAATTACTAAAACACCTGAAGTTATAACAATTGTTAAAGCACCTAAATTTATTGTTAAAAATATTCTAATACCTTGTGTTACATTCTTAACTTTAGACCATCTCTTTCTTAATTTATCATAATGCTCTAATCTTAATAATAATTGAGATTCCTCATCTTTCATATACCTAACTCTATCCTTGTGTTTTTTCTTTATTCAATTCAGTTATTGTTAATTGTGATAACGAAGGATATATTCTCGAGGTTCTTCCACTTTCGTTTCATCCATTTTTTAATAAATATTTTGAATAAATATTTTGAATACAATCTTCAGGTATATTGAGACTACGTGAAATTCTTAGACAACCTAAATTTTCGACCACGTGACATTTTTTAGATTACGTGATATTTTGAGACAACTTAAATTTTTGATTACGTGATATTTTTGGACTACCTAAATTTTCGACCACGTGAAATTTTTGAAAATTTGATTTTTCGAAAATTTGTCACTACCTAAATTTTTGAAATTTGGAGTCTACCTAAATTTTTGAAATTTGGCAAGGTGTGACATCCGGTGCGAGCGAAGCGATGCGCCGGATGTCATACCCTATACTATTCTTATCTGTTGCATTTCAGCGAGCTGATAACCATCATCCAGGAAAATATCAGTAATCACTTACGATCACGATTTCTCGTACAATGTACATGTATTATTTGAACATATGCGCTTGGCTCGATAAAACATGGATCGAATAGCTACAGCTTTATACCTCAAAGGAGCATGCGCTTCCTTTGGTATGTAATTCCCAGTATTTGTACTTGCAATTTCCAAAAACCATCAAAACAATTGTTTTCATATCGTAAAATTTTGCAATCTAAGAATGACAGCTTTTCATCTTTCTCATTTTCGCAGTGAAATTTATGTTGCTATCAATTTGATTTGCAAAATCAAAAAATTAGACCCATAACTTTCTGATTTAAATAACAAGAAACAGTCATCTACATATCTCTTGTAGAACACTGGTTAGGTGCCAGTGAAAGCGCTAAAATTTGATTACCATTTGCATGGCAAAAATTGCCATAGTGTGTCCTAAATTTGACCCCATCGAAATACCCTCCGACTGACGATACAAAATATCATGAAAGAGAAGTACGAGTATGTCACTACAAGCAAGTAATAACAACTCTTTTAAACAAGACTTTTTGATAGGTAAAACACTTTCATTGACAGTTGACACAATATACTCAATTGTAAGCTTAACTGGAATTTTCGTAAACAAGCTTTTTACATCGAAGCTGCACATAACAAAAACATCGCTATTCTCAGCCTCAAATATTTTTTAGACAATCAACGAACTGAACGTATCTTTCACATGTCATTGTATCTGCAATTGTTTCTTCAAAATTGAATCCACCCATTAATACACCCGAATTTCGCATCTTGAGTATTGGTCTATATATAGGGTGGATTTTTATCATTCTTGTGTATTTTTGGTAAACCGCGTAACCTTGACGGTCGCGAACCATTAGTTTTTATAGTAAATGAATATCTCTTCAATAAAAATGCAACCCTTTTTCTTTAGATCTGTCAACTTTCAGGACATTCGATCTTCCTCCAAAATAAACAGATCTTTGTTTGAGCAGTTGCAGCAGATGTATTTTGTGAACTTCTTGTTATCAAGGAGATCATTCATTTTCTTGATATAATTGCTCTTGTTCTCATATAACAATTCCGCTTAATTTATCGAATTAAGATACATAAATATCTCTACTTTTTTGACAGATTTTTAAAGTTTTCATTTGCACAGACCAGTTTTTCCCGCAACGATTACTCCATGTACTTTGTGTATCATATCATCATTCAAACGATTGTTGGTTTGTTCTTTAATTCTAAAGGCAACAGATTCGGTCTCTGGCTTTTCCTTCTGTACACAGCTTATTTGGCTAATCGTCCAGCATGATTGGCTTCGTGCACCACTTGCATCCACTATTGATTTTACATATTTGAAAGAATTGCTTACCAGTGATCTCATCACCAGACTGTCTTTGGACCAGACACGCATAAGAAATCAGTCGTTCGATCTCACCTGATTCGAGGATATAACATCTCGTCTTATTGGGAACTCTTTTCACGAGAGGTGTAGCACTTCACTCAAATTCTGCATTAACAACAATTATCCTCAAGCGTTGATAGATAGATAATGTTGTGCAAAACTTTCTCAAGCGAAAATTCAGTGCAAACAGTGAGGAATCCTCTTTAACAGTTCAATTCAATTTTCAAGGACAATGGGGAACAAATGCAAAAACTGAAGAAAAGAGAATGAAAGTAATCGTCAACAAAAATATTCAACCGATCAACCAAAGATTGCGAATAAGCATCCGATGTCTTTACAAAATGAGAAAATTGAAGGATGAACTGAAGCCAAAATTGCTAGCTGCAAGTGGTGAGTCACACCATGTATACATGCCCACACAACGCATATAATGGCGTTGCACAATACATCAGTTTTATGACAAACACACTTTATCAGCGCTCAAGCAACATGTATCAAATGATGCCATCAAACAACACATGCAGAAACCCATACAGAAATCAAAATTGGATACCAAACCATTCTCAAAGTCACTAAATCTTGGCCAGATATCACACTCAACAAGATCTAGGAATTGCAGAGGCCTTACTAATCAAGAAAGATCAGCTAACATGCAAAATCAATAAAGAATGTACCAAACCTTGAATCCGAAATCATTTATTAAAAATGAAAGTGCAATCCGGTATTTCGGAGAGTTTATATCTCTCCTCCTCAAGTACATAAAAATAAATGACAAACTAATCAGCCCTCATTCTGTTGAGGTTTAGATTTCAAAATAAATTGTCGCTCCTTTCTCTTGCGCTCTTATTAAGAAACTCGATTTCAAAACTTATGCATTTTTAACGGGACGCAGCGATATGGGAGTGCATTTCATTGCATTAGGAAGGCTAACGCAACTCAAATATAGAGAATGTCGGAAATTCATGCAGACTGCCGGTCATGAGCCGGAATCAGCCGGTTTTTCCTGTGCGATAGAAATTCGTGCTGTACAATTGCCTGTTCAATTACACGTGAATTGTTGCTTTTCATTTCTTTAATATTTTTTTTGCATACCTCTATATTTCAATCTGATTAAATGCATGCTTGCTGTGTATGTTTTGCAAATGTTTGACCGGCTCTCCAAAACTTACAAATAAAGTGTATTTTTTATTGTTTGTATTTTTATAAATACAAGCAAATTGTGATGAGGAAGAAATGAATCCAGGAAAAGACGCAGCATTATAACCAAATCTTATTAAATTAAAGATCTCAATTTGAGTATATCTTCGCAAAGTAGCTTTAATTATTACGAATGTCTTCCAATTCCAGGTAAAAATTGATTGTTCATGACATTGATTCGTAATGCCTGTAGCTTAGTGAAAATGCCCTCTTCTTACAAACCGTGCCATCATCATTACCTGTGAGTCTCTCCTACCATCTCCTGCAGTGTTGTCTGCATATCCATTTTGCCATTTTGCCTTTCAACTCGTCACTGTTGTGTTGCGTTCTTCAAGTAGGAAATAAAAGTTTTGATTTTTGACCTTATGCGGCCATCATGACATCATTTGAATGTTCCGGGTAAATCCATTGTATACAACAACATTTGTCAACAACGTGTCTTTTTGACTGCAAAATCCTTAGTTCTTAACCAATTTTCATAATTTTCTTTTCATTTTAACCTTAGGATCTCCTCTTTTTGGTCATGACAAATCCAAATCAATCTAACAAATCATTGTATGTTCAGAAAGTGCATGAGCCGTCCTTTTAGCTAGACTAGAATCTAAGATTGCATTTACATTGATTGGGTATTTTTTGTCAATTAGCCTTTGTCTCCCGAAAATTGTCTTCTGACCGATGTACATTTCGCAGCTTAGAAATTATTTCTCTGCTTTCTTTATACGACGACATGCATCATTTGTAAGTCCTGCTGTCGAATTAAAAGAAAAAAATCAACTATGGATCATCACAATTGTGCAATTGTGTTCTTTAAGCTGTTCCTTGAATTCTTTGTGGAAAATGCACTTGATTTGGAGTCACAGCTTTCTTTACAAAACTCTCTGAGTCTTTCAATAACACGTATTACATGGTTTGAGAACTTCTTTCGTTGTGATTTGTTGAGGGAAATATAGTTTTTACCATCCATGTATCCACATAGTCCAGTCACTTGTCAAATAAGTGCAGTCAATTGTCAAATGCAAGAAAGGACACTTCTGATCGTTGTGAATTGCAGTCATGTATCAAAATAAAGCAATCAAGAGTCAACATGTGCGGTCAAGTATCAAATTATCAGTCTAACTGTGCTGACGAACGAGATGATGAGGCAGCGAATAAGAGATGACGATAAGCAGAGGCTTTTCAGGCTCCTGAAAGAGGAGAAGACTTTCTCCAACTTGCTTCTCAGTTGAATATCAAACCGAACACAGCCTATGCAATCATTAGGAGAGCTCGCTTACGCGACGGACAGATTGTTGTTCCTCGAGGTAGACATACTCATCACAAGGTGGATGATGAGATCGGAGCTATGCTGGTGTCCATCGTGGATGAGAAACGCTGAGCTTCCTCTACGACTGCCAAACAAGCCTCATCTTTCGGTCACTTCTCTTTGCCATTGTTTGACTGCTCGATTAATAATAATAATAATATTTTATTGCAGAAATATCTACAAATGGCACCACTGGTTAAATAACTCTTACGTGTAGCCATAATTAACAGAACAATTTACAAAATGGTGTTAAGTCGACAGATGATAAGCTTCTCTTGAATTCGATAACGTTTCTTGATAACGCAACCTCCTCCGGCAGGGAATTCCACACATTTATAATTAATTAAATAACTAAATATATCTATAATTTAATATATTTATAATTAAATTTATAATTTAATTAATAACTAAAAAAATACTGGCGAGCATTGTACTGAGGTCGTCCGATTGCTTTAAGTTTGAGGGGGTGACCACGTGTGACAGTATGGGCATGTAAAGTGAAAAAGTCTGTCAAAGGCAAATCGATGAGTTTAGTGCACATTTTAAAAGTCAAAACCAGATCAAAAATCAATCTTCGTTTTTCGAGCGATTGTAAATTTAACAATTTTAAACGGTGCTGGTAATCCTCATAAGGCATTTGGGCTCGACGACAGACAGTCTTCGTAAAGTACTTTTGCACTTTCTCAATTATCACGATGTCCTTGATAAGGTATGGATTCCAGATTGGGGTGCAATATTCTAGCATTGGTCTGACATAAGTCACACATGCCTTAATAAGTGTACGGTGATCACTTGAAACAAAAGATTTCAATATCAAGTAAGCCCGAGTAGTTGCTTTGGACGAGATTGATCTACAATGAGCAGAAAACTTTGTGTTGGATGAGATAGTTACACCAATATCGCAAATACTAGAAACCATATCGATATGCACGTCATTAATATAATAATCGCTTGCAAAAGTTGATGTACCAAAAGTCAGAGATTTAGTTTTTGTCTTTGATATAGCCAATTGATATTGAGCGGACCAGTGAAAAACATTAGAGAGAGATTCTTTCAATTCACTGAAGTCACCAATATTACTAATCCCAAACACTTTGAGATCATCTTCAAAAAGACGAATGCCACTATTTTCAGAAACAGAATATACAATGTCGTTCACGTAGACCAAAAACAACAACGGGCCCAAAACGGAGCCTTGTGGGACACCACTCAAAATTGAAGAATATCTTGATTGATCATTTTCAACCATAACGCACTGCATACGACCGCAACCAAAGTCTTCCAACCAACTCAATAACTCATAATTGATTCCATAGTTCTTGAGAGTTAATAGCAACTTGCGATGGCATATTGTGTCGAAAGCTTTAGTGAAGTCTATATACACTACGTCGACCTGATTATCATCATTGATAGCAGAAGTCCACTCATTTAATGTCCCAAGTAGTTGTGTACACGGTGGTCGTCCCGGCAGAAACCCATGTTGACATGAAGAAATAAGATCATTAGCAACTAAATATTCAGATAGTGAATCAAAAACAATTCTTTCCATAACCTTGCAAATGACGCTTGTTAACGAAATAGGTCGGTAATTAGTTACAGATGATTTCTTACCCGTTTTGTGGAAAGGAGCGATTACTGAAGTTTTCCATATTTCAGGTAGTTGGCCACAACGAAATGAATTTTCAAATAAAATTTGGAGTGGAATAGCAATCTCGTCACTAAGGCTTTTTAAGAATATTGGAGGAAACCCATCAGGAGTATATTGAAATTTTGGCTTTGATTGATGAAGTTTGTAGGCTATTAGGTACGCTGGAAATTCAACATTGCAAAGTCCAACATTGTCAGGAGCAACAGTAAGTGGAATGGGTGATACGCCATCGTCTTCCACAAAAATTGAACAAAAGTAATTATTGAAATATTCGGCCTTTTGCTTAGAGTCGTGTAGTAAACTGCCTTGATGATCAATAATGGAAGGTAATGTCACATTATTTTTAAGTCTGTTCCGTATATAGGAATAAAACATTTTGTCATTATTACTTTCAGCAAGTCGTTGCTCGTAACTGCAAAAATAGTCGTTGACACCATTCACATAATTCACGCAGGCGGCCTTATATTTGCAGATGAATGCCGAATCACGCTTACTCTTTCGGTAAAGATTGCGCTTTTTCACAAGAAGGCGTCTAATGTATTTGGGATAAATTGAGTGATCATTCTTCGTTCTCAAAGGTACAAGATCCTTGTTAGAAATAATCTGGTACAGTACATCACAGAAATAATTCCAGAAAGATTGTACATTAGGATTCTCATTATAAGCCTTGAACCAGTCAACATTACGCAGAATTTCAGCAATTTGAATATAATCTGCTCTATAAAAGTCTGGAAAAACAACTGGCCTCGAACGAGCCACAGAGCCACCACTGATCGAAAAATTTACCGACTTGTGATCACAGTTATTTGAAAAAGGAGCTCCCGTAGCTACATCAAAGATATATTGAGTTCGATTAGTGATAGTAAGTCTAATAGTAATGAAGAAACTCGAAGACAGTGTAACCGAGAGAAACAATGAGCAAGTGAAGGAGAAACGTGAACAATATGCGCGATGGTTGATGATGAATGGAGTCAACAATGAGCTCGTATTCATGGATGAATGCGGCATCAATTTGTGGAGTAGACGAACTCGAGGTAGAGCACCCAGAGGATCTAGGACTGTACGAGTCGTTGCCGGGAGACGTGGGAGGAACTTCACTGTCATATTCGCCATTGGTCACACCCGTGGATTGCTGTTCCATGAGATCTTGGAGGGTGGTATGACCAAAGCACGATTCCACTCAGTTCTAGAAAGGATTTCAGGAGATCATGAAGGTCCCATGGCTTTCATCTTTGACAATGCTCCATCTCATTCTGGTGCAAACTCAAGTCCCGAGGATGGTGGACCTAACTTGAGACCAGAACATCAATGTGTGTACTTACCACCCTATTCCCCATTCTTGAATCTGGACGAGAATGCAATAAGTGCATTTAAGTGGTCCCTCAAAAATAGTTTGGAGGAAGTGCGGCAAGACTTGCTGACTCAAACACATGACATGCGTCTGGCTACATTGACACAGCTGGCAGAACAGGCTGTTAGTGTCATAACTGCATCTAAAGCGGCTCACTGGTTTGCTCACTCGCAGAGACATGTTCCTGATTGTCTTCAAAGAGCTGACATTTTGATGTGAGTAGGCCTACAGTGCTTTCTTGTGACCTGATTTTTCAATACAAATTTTAACTTGAAAAATTCAAAATTGAGCGTTCACAGAAGCAACGGTATTTACTTGGAGCCAGTGTACTTAGTGACGGCCTTGGTACCTTCACTGACGGCGTGCTTGGCCAGTTCACCAGGCAACAAAAGGCGAACAGCGGTTTGAATTTCCCGACTGGAGACGGTCGACTTCTTGTTGTAGTGAGCAAGTCGGCTGCTCTCGTTGGCAATTCTCTCGAAGATGTCATTCACGAAGCTTTTCATGATGGACATGGCCTTGCTGGAGATACCAGTATCGGGGTGCACCTGTCGGACCACTTTGTAGATGTAGATGGCATAGCTCTCCTTACGCTTGCGCTTACGTTTCTTGTCGGTCTTAGGGGTCTTAGCCTTGCTAGACTTTTTTGCAGCTTTGCCTGATACTTTCGGTGCCATCTTGCCGGTCTAGAATGAAGGCATTGAGAAAGCAAACCCGTTACAGTCCGTAAAATGTAACTTTCTTGTGCCATGATTCACAATTTTCAGAGCACGTAGAGCATCATCATCCTCTGCATCATCGTCCGAGTCTTTGCCGTCCGAGTCATTTGCCTCGCATGCTGAACAGGAATATTCCCCATACATACTAAATTTGCTAATGCAAGTCTTCGAAGTTCTCGGCTTATGCATAATAGCCTACCAGCCGAACCGATGACAATAGAAAATACCTTTTGAATGTTATCACCCGAATTGAACGCGTGTTCCTGGCAGCTTCAGCCAATCAGTTGAGCGTAAAGGAAATGAGTGAAGTTCGCTGCACTCAACGCCTCTCGCCGGCTGACGATATAAAAAATACTCATGCGCAGCTCTCAAGCGCACTGTAGATAAATGATGACGAGAGTCACTCAACACTTACCGGCGGCTGATTTAAGTTACGGGCTCATTCCGTTGGCCGCTGCAAGGATTTATTAGACAAACGGGCTGTGCCCGTGTGGCGCGCAGTTACGAAAATGTTGTATACGAATATGCATCCCGTTTGCCGACTGGAAAGGATTAAAAAATGTTCTCCATACTTTCGATCAGACTTTTCAATTTTTCTCAAAATTTCAAATTGTTACTGAAACCACAATTTTCGTCCAAATTTCATGAAAACTCACGGAATTATCAAGAGCCATAATGTAATTATGCATGCAAAATTTTGTTTGATAAGACAAATTAGACATTATCATATCAAAATCTCGCAAAACGACCAAAAATGTCCATCTGACCGAGGTCACGAAATTATCGGTTCGATGACAATAGGACGGATGCAATAACTGGCACAAGTAGGTACTGATTTGGTGTGGTGGCCACTATGATTTTGGAGTTCAGTATGAAAAATTGACTATGTAGGCAAATTTTCATAGAAAACGAAGTTGCAAAGTTAAGCAGACAAAAATTTCCCGAAATATTGTTATATAATATGGATTTGGATATGACTCAATTACGAGTGTCAGTCTTTTCACCACAGACATATTACGCAATCTGCGTCTTTTGATATCTGAATTCTTGCTACGAAATTACGAGATATACTCGTGAGTTGTGCTGAGAACAGACGGGATGTCGTATGTGATCTAAGAGCTCAGTACCATCTGCTTAATTATCAATGATTAATTTCGGCATCGAAAACACATTGTTGCTCAAATCATCACATGAAGCGAAAGTTTCAGATGTATTTTAGAAACAGCGTATCACTTGACAGGGAATTCCTTTCTTGTGATGTTATGATTTACGTTGCAAGCCTTGCTGCTGATTGTTGAACAAGATGCTTGATAGAATTACTTTATTACTTATTACTTTTCAACAATATTTCGGAGGTATGACTCCATTCTCCAGTTATAAAAATCAAAGAATGAAAATCTGATAGCTAATCTTTGCTGTTGATAGATGGCCTCAGAATCTTGATCCGCAGACTCACGAAATCTTCTTATTCTCTTATTAGATCTCTATCATGCAGGGATGCGGAGTCTTACCATTTTGATAAGACTCCGACTCCGGGGGTTGATAGGACTCCAACTCCGACTCCGGGTGGCCAGTATGTATAGCCTATTTCTTTTTAAAAAAACTGGTAGCCTACGTCTTAGATCATTATAAGCTTACCTGAACCTATCTTTAGTGATCAATAGTGTATCAATTATCAATCATTTTCGATGCAAATTTATCAAATGTCGCTTTAAGTTGGATGCATACGACTCGGGTCCTCCCTGATGTGTGCTTCACACGGCTTTTCTCCAGTCTCTACCAGGCAGGAAAATCCCCCATCCTTCTCCAAAAAATATGAGTATACTTTCATATATATACCTTTTGTGCGTATAGGAGTGATCGAGGCAAGGAATGCTTGTTTTCTCTATTAAATCTCCGAGTGAAAAGACAATCCTTATTTCAATAACAAGGTTCATTCCCTCAACTATTACAAGCCGTGCATGCAGCAGTTTCTCTGTACTTTTGTTTGACGGAGAAATTTGACATCAGAACAGTGACGGCTATGCACGAGGATAAATAATTTGTTTATGCTATACTTCGGGTCTAGTTATAGGCCAGAGTCTTGAGTCCTATCATTTGATAGGACTCCGACTCCAGCAAAAATGATAGGACTCCGGGACTCCGACTTCGACTCTGCATCCCTGCTATCATGGTTTATGACTGACACTGATATCTGTTGGTCATTGGTCTGGCATATCTTGAGATATTTATGCATTGATGAGTGACTGAGTCTTTTGATTTGAGATGTTCAGTGATTCTGTTATGCAGTTTTCGCATTGTACTTCCGACATAGCGTTCTTTGCATTTGTTGCATTATATTTCATATACCGACATTTCTTTGAGACATATATTTCTTCTTCTGGATTCAGGCATGATTTCCAGCTGTATGTTTGTTGTCTTTGCTGTTGTTTGTTCAGTGCATTTCTGAGAGTGAATGATTCGTGAGTTATTCTAACATGAAGTTTGAATTCTTGAAATATTGCATTGATTTTGTTGTTGATGTTGTCTGAGATGTAAGGGATCTTGTAGTTTGAATATTCTATGGATTTGTTACGTTCTTGTCTGATATTATTTGTTGTCACATAATTGAGATTTTTCGGATAGTCATTCATTTCCAGTCCTTTTGAGAAGTAATGCAACTCTTTCAATTTTCGAAAATCCGAAAAATCTCAATTACTCAGTGTAAATTACTCGAAGTGCAAAGTCGTGGATATTGTAACAAAGACATCTATTGTATCCAAGCGTGTGCTTATGTCAAACAACAACTCTCTTGGCAATGTCGAGTCGTCTTCCTATCTAGGAGTAAAGTTCACTGATGACATGAAATGGTCTCTTCATTTGAAAATGATTGTCAGACAAGCTGCGAGACGTGTGTACATTATAAGAAATCTGAAACGCACTGGGTGCAGTATTGCCCTAATGGTGAAATGTTACAATGCTTTTATACGTTCAATGATGTTATACGACTACCCCAGCTTTTGTAGTGCTCCTCATTTTTTGTTGAACGATCTGTTACGTCTTGAGCGCCGAGTTTACCGCATCATTGGTCTTGCCTGTACAAATTCAATCCTCGACACTGCAGACAAGACATGAAGAAAACTTTTTGACAACATGGTGTATGATGGAGCTCATCCGTTAAGGGAAATGTTTACATCTCGCGGCAAACGTGTTGCTTCTCGCTTCTGTGGCTCGCTTCAGCCTCCTTTTGCTTAAACAAAAAGTTTTAGCAATTCATTTATAAAATTTTTTAATAGCTTTTTCATTTCTTTATATCTCAAACTCTAAGTTTACCAATATTTTACATTATACTTGTATTCTCTGTCTGTATTTGCTCGGTTTCATATTGTAAGTTTTCACCGAATCATGTGCACTGTACATGTTGTGAAACAATAAAGAATTTATTTACTGTGTGATATTGATTAAAAAATTGACAATAATTCTCATACATTGAACATCAATATCGAACAGCATTGCTACATGTATATCTGAATTGCTGAAAAGCAAAAATCACTTACTTATCAATTTTATCAACTGGTGTTCCAGAGCCACCAAACCCGCAATAATGTCCATACCCGATGAAGTCCGCACTGTGTCTTCCGGTACCAAGCTCTAACATTCGTCCAAGTTCCCATATACCGCGTTTCTTTCTGACGAGCGATGAATTGATGCCCTCAAGGCATAAAATGTAAATGATTATTGCTTGAGGGATGGCCATCACTTTGGCGGTCTGTTGAAAAGAATACTAAAGAAAAAATATATTTATGTCGCACACATGATTTGAAAGAGACACTTTTGAAAAGCTAACTTATTTTATTTTTCATCGTGCGTTTAATGTAGATATCCTGTCACTTTATTTTACCTGTAAAGCAGATTACTGCACGGGTGTGCAGTAATATTTTCATTATTGCACCGGTTGAATTATAGATTTCTATATAGATTTTTGCGATAGAATTTTATCAAACCCGCCTATTATTTTTAGCTTAAGAGGTATAATTCATCACTTGAAGTAAAAATGAAAATGAACAATTTTATCTAAATGGTAGCTTTTTATTTCTAAAAGGACCAACATTTAAAAGCACCCAAAACCTTCAGGTAACGTACTTTTATAAGTTTATGATGAGATTTGAACAGTTATTAAATACAACACGCTTAGATTCGTTTTCTACTTCTTTCTCTTTCTTACTTTCGATTGTCAAAGAATTGGAAATATCAAGCTTATTTCTTATAATTTGGTCAATATAACCTTCCGCAACCGTGTCGCTTTTCCAACGGAATCGTCTTTTCAGTGTTGTCATCGAGGCTCCTGAGTCTGCCAATGCTGTTGCAGACGATCTGCGAAAGCAATGGCCGGCATACAGTTCGGGGTTTTGTAAAATTTAAAAAGTCTGCCTTTTTTGATAGACACTGAATTATAATACAGACGTATTATTTTGTATGGACAAAATTAATTTTGCAGTTTTGGTATGGAAAAGTAAAAATTTGACTTTCCTTTTGGATCAGTCTTTGACTGCATGACAAATATCTCCACGGAATCTTGTCGAGAAATTACATTTTCAAACGATAAAGCAATCAATTCTGCGACGCGAAGTCCACCATAGTATCCAATAATCGCTACAGTTTTTTCTCACCAAAACTTCATCATTCGTCATCCGGAGCAGTTTCGAAAAACGTAAAAAGGTGCTCCTTTTATAAAATTGCTGCTTGTTTCTTTGGCGTTCCTTCTCTTTCAATTTTGCTTATATGTTCTTTAAGAATAGGAGTGTTGTTGAACGATGGCCATCCTTTATAAATTCTGTAGAACTTGTTCAAACAGCTGTACGCCTGCCACAACGTTGAAGGTGAGTACTGTTTTGATATTTCATTAAAAAATGTAAGAACAGTTTCAAAATTCTCAGTATACTTATTTTCTTCGACAAATGCGGAAAATTTGTCATGCCATTTGTTGAAAACCCCAACTGATTTGCAATGAAAAATCTTGTTCTTCATTTCCTGCGGTATGTCCATAGCAGATACGTTTCGATATTTTGTCGAGCCAACACAAGGAAGAGCTAAATTATTGCAGTCGCAATCAAAATGTAAATGTAAACTGAAGTTGCTATGAAAATATAGATTCATAATAGTTATATGCAAATCAGATCATCTTCGTGATATTGCTAACAATTAAAATTCAAATTGTAACTCATCAAACACCATAGAATTAGATTAGTCATAATGGTCATGATATTGGTGAAAAATAAAATTACCTACACAACTCGTGCAAAGATATCCATCTTATGACTTCTATGTTGATTGCACTGTAAAGTTAATTCCTAGCTTTTTGCTTATCTCTCTATGTCTCATTATAGTGCTTATGTAGACTAAATTTCAAATGTCTGGTTGTTGCTCTTCGAAGTACAGTCCGTTTCATAAAAAGTGGATCATCCTAAAATTTGACTAAATAAAACATAAGTATGATACAGAAAGCATTTTTCATGTTATTTCATGTCCCTAATATATTTAAATGTCCTTATATAATCTAATAAGCTATTATACAGTAGCGGTTCTTAAGAAGCTAATATTTTGTGGCCCTACCCTTATTGTCAATGACATTACCAATTCGTCTAGGCATTGATTCGATGATATCGTTGATTTTTGACTGATCTAACTTTCTCCACTCTCTTTTTAACAGTGACGTAAGTTGTGATACTCAATCTGTAGGTAGCAGTGAACAACGAACGCTACGTTTTAGAATACTCCATACATTTTCTATGGGATTCAGATCAGGAGAACGAGCTGGCCAAGATAATGTCCTAAGCCCTAATTGAGACCTGCATAAGTTGACTCTACTACTCATGTGACACGTAGCATCATCATTCATAAATAACCAAGTCGATGGATCACCAAGTTGATCTGTCATTTGGCCAATGTTCATTCGTAAAACATTCACATAGCGTTCAGAATTCATGGTTCCTTGTATGCGGGCCCTCAGAAAGGCCAGCCCAATACGCCAGCAGTGAGTCGCACCCACCGCACACCCCGGACCGGAAACGATGTAAATGTCTCGGAATTTTCCTGATCAGATTTTTATCCTTAATCTCAATCGACCATCACTATCCTTCAGACGGACTGATGCCTCATCAGACCAGACAACCCGATCCCATTGATTTCGCCATTGACAATGACTCATTGGCCATCTGAGACGTCTTTTTGTATGCTGATCTGATAAATCGATCTGAGAGGGCCTCTTACAGCTCTTGAAATTCGACTCAATAAGTCTTCTACGAATAGTGGACTTAGAAATAGACGAGTCTAGTGCAGCCATCTCAGTTAACGAGAGACTTGGATCAACTTTAACAAATCTCAAAATTAGGCGGTCTCTACGTTTGGATGTTTTGCGTGGACGGCCAGAGCCCTCTTTACGACAGAGTCGAAAATCATCATTATGCCATCGATGCACATTTGTGTAAGGGACATTTAGTCGCTTGCTTGTAGCTCGCAAAGAAAACTCTAGTTCTAGCAAGGCTGACACTTTGCCTTTTGTGAATGCGATCTCGTTATTGTTCATTTGTGGTTTGTATTGTTTTCAACCGGTAAGAGATAGATTTCTAGCTGAAAGCAATCAGGAGTGCTGCCAACACCACCGCAACGAAGTCAGGAAGCTATGGAACATGAAGTCCAGTTAATCACATGTAGCAGTTACATTATTGTTGATGAATAATGGTGCTATACTGGCTCTGATTGACCGATTTTCTTTATTTTTGTTTTCTTGATAGCTTTTGGCTTGTAGAACAACATATTGCATAACAAAGGAAACAAGTGTAATTTTATAAGAGTGAGGTATGATTTTGTGTAACATTGCTAAATGAAGATCAAATTATCTACTACTTTTTTTATATATAACAGGAAAACAATTCATGCTTGAAATTTCCAACAATGATATTAGTAAGCACAACTGACATATCTTCCAAATTTCAGAGAAATTCGTTCAAATTGGGCGGAGTTAGACAAAGTTGAAGTTAAGGCGATGTTTAAGGGTGATCAATTTTTTATGAAACAATCTGTAGTAAAGTTGTTTTCAACACGAGAGTCGTTTTTTCGTGGCGCGTTTATAACATAGGTGATTTGGTGAAAATTAGCATGATGGTAATATACATTTATAGTCCACTACATAAGACAATGATGGACCAGTTGAGACCATCGGTCGTTTGCCGACCAAGAGTCTCGAGTGTTAAGCGTTCATTTTGCACTTGCAACTTTATTGCTGACAGTTTTCCATTCCTGATGAGTCAGAAAAGAATGGGCGAACAATGGAAGCAGGGGGATACCTGCCATAGTCGTGCTTCGTGTGTCACCAGACAATAGCAATTCGCCCAAGTTCTCGCGAACCGTCGTAAGGATCAAATTGTCTGCCACACGAACCGTCGTTTGTATCAAATTACCTGCCACACGAACCGTCGCTTGTATCAAATTAGCTGCCACACGAACCGTCGTTTATATCAAATTACCTGCCACACGAACCGTCGCAACGGAATTTTTCACTTTTTGAATTTTTACATGAAAATGCTCCTTTCATACCCAAAATTATTTACGCTATTTGATTTCTTAGCATTCTCATTGATTTCAAACGTTTGAGATCGCAGCGAACCGTCGTGGCGACTGTTTGATCAGCTTATCTGCCAGTCAAACTGTCGTGATTGCTTTGCCATCACATACGACGGTTCGCCTGAACTACATATTCCCTTACGCTATTTCTGCAGACGTCGTAAAGCTGATCGGAGAGCGAGTGTTGCCTATATTCATGATATAAGAACAAAATTTTCATTTTTTTCATCACAGTCATCTCAATATGCACAGATTGTTACTCGTACTCTTCAACTACAATTTATCCTAGCAGCCTATGAGTGCAAGACTAAAATAGAAAATATGTATTTGTATTGCTGCTATATTTTGTTTTAGTTTGATTCAGATTCGATTGTGACGCCATATTTCTTTCATCACATGATACATCGTGGAAAATTTGGAACTTCACTGCAGAAGCAACATTTTTATGTAAGTAAGCGCAATTTCAATTCAATTCGCAATGCAATTTTCCATTTTGAAATATATTTGGAGCATTCTCTTATTTGCTTTATCGTCTCCTACTTCTAGGATGTCAAAGAGAAGCATAGGTGATATAATGCAGAAATATAAAAGGAGGAAAATTGAAACAGGAGAATCAAGTTCACCAACCCCGAGGTAAGTTCCCACATGTGTAAATCTAGTGAATTGCATCAAAGATTACTACTTAGGACCAATCATAGCAAGGTTCTTCTTTTAGACTTTTGTCTTTTCTAATTCTTGATATCCAAGTTGAAAAGTTTGCCTGTCCATTAACTTGGCTCAGACTTCGCAGAGGGAAGCATCTTGCACAGTATGCTTGTAGAAAAAGAAGAATTCTAACATCATTCACAGACATATTGTATGTAGAGGTACTAGATTATGTCTATAGATATTCATTCTATGAGCAAAAAAATTGTGGGCATACGTTTTCGAACCATGAACATTCGGGCGCTGTCGCTCGCACTTGCCAACTGAGCTATCGGATCACCTCGAAAACCTCCTCTGCATTTTGAATGTGCATCTGTAGTGCGTCATCGTTTACTCGTCATCGATGCTGCTTCGACAAAAACCGAATTCACTCATCATGCGCGTGCGTTGCACAGCCCACGACTCACTGCAAGCAATAAGAATGTCATTGAAGTAGACGGTCATCTATTTGTTGTACATACTTCTCTATAGACTCTATAGCTTCGGCGGTTTCAATTCAACTGCTGGCTGTGCCAATTAGTGGATTTCATTATAGTATTGTAAATATTCTGTTCATTCTACTTGGTAGCACATGCGAATAGCATCCTGCATGCCATGGTTTGGATGGTTGCTGTAGTACCCCATGACATAGACTTTATTTGGGAAAGTTCAGTATGCACTAAGAAATGTGCACTTGTATAATATTGAACATGTAGATATAATCCATTCATTGATGTCAATCTTCATAGATTTTGAATCTTCCTGATTATCAATAAATATCATAATAATCAATAGACTGTTAGTCGGCCCTCCTACTTTGATAGATATCATGGACTAGTTCAGCGTCCTGATCTGTTATAGATATTTAGAAGTCCATGTAGATATCTTATGTTTCAGCATGATCTTCAAGAAGTATGGTGTTACAGATGATAATGATATTCAACCAGCAGCTTCCTCTGTGCCGGAAAGAATAACCGATTGCTCGTTTGATGAACCAATGGAAGTGTCAGACGCAGCTGGAAATTCGACTCTAAAAGTCCTTGATTCAAATGAAGATCCCAATGAGCTTGATGATACCCCTTTGTTGGAAAATGATATGCAAACTTCGAATGCTGTGATTTCGAGTGACGCTGAATGGAATCATTCATACAATGGTAGTTTCCTGGAAATGCTAAATGACGACGCCATTACAGGTAAGTGCAAAAAATTTAGCTTGAAATATATTGTGCCTCAATTTGATGTTATGCCAAATCAATATTAGAATGAGCCAGTGGAAAAAAGCATGTTTATGGTTTTCTATAATCATCTTCAATATACATGTATATGTATATTCCATCCATGTGACGCTCCATGTGTTCAAAGAAATGCCTGCGTGTGGGATATTTGTCCTTATTTGTCCTTATGGGACACATCTTTCGCCATGCATGTGTGTCAAGAAATGAAGACCCATTCTTGACTGTGATGTGTAGGTCTAAAGATAACAGATCAACTTTATGTAGAGGTGTAAAATTTATCTATGCTTCATTAGACTCCTGTGCATCCACGTAGTCCAATTGATTGATGAAAATGCTTCAAAGTAGTCAAAGCATCTGCAGCATGGTCATATTGTGCATGTTTTCATTTCAGATGCAGTTCAGGAATACATTTCCGTCGAATGTGATGCTCCTCGTAATTCATCAGTGGCTAGTGACTCTCAGGAATATCGGGTATTTCAATATGAAGAGGGAGCTCCCAGAGAAGAAGACGCGCTTGTTGATTATTGTCAATCGAAATTGATTGTCTTGAATAAGAAAAAGGCCAACCAGCTGAAGCGTAATAGCGGCGAAGAATACCATAGTGAAAAGTCAGGTCGATACATACCGCCAAGAAAATCGTTGAAGCCAGCATGTGGAAGTAAATACTGCGAAAAAGTGAAGCTCTCGTGTGGTACTAGAGAGATAACGGAGGACCAGCGTCTTGAAATATTGCAGTCATTTTGGAAATCTGGGAAGTGCAGCACGTCATCTCCCCACAGAAAGCATCCTGTAAGTCCACAAAAAAGCAAAAGTTGATGTATCATCTAACGGTTGGAAATGTAAAACTGAGGGTATGCAAGCTATTTTTCCTGAACACTCTAGGCATCAGCGAGCGCCAGATATATACAGCATTGAAGAAGGTTGATGAAAATGGTATTCTCCAAGCTGATAATCGAGGAGGACGACATGGGACACAAGTTCAAAATGATTTACTTACTCGGAAGAGCATTACTGAACATATCAACAAATTTCCGAGAATCGAAAGCCATTACGCAAGAGCAAGGGATAAGAAAGAGTATCTTTGTCCATCGCTATCAATTGAGAGAATGTACAACATGTACAAGTCTGAAAATGAAGAGAACAGTGGATCATTGTCTACCTATACCGTAGAGTTTTCCGTGATACGAATTTGAGTTTTCACAGACAGAAGAAGGATCTATGCGGCTTGTGCGAGACATTCCGTAAGGGCAATGAACACTTAAAACTGGAGCTACAAAGTAGATATGACAAACATATTGCTGAAAAGGAGACAGTGAGAAAAATCAAAATTGATAGGAAAGCGGAAGCAATGCAGTCTGATGGCAAACGTTGCGCTGTTTGCTTCGATCTGGAGCAAGTCATATTCCTTCCACAGTCCAATCGCGGTGAAATTTTTTACAAGAGGAGATTGTCAAACTACAATTTCACTGTTTTTGATCTAGCCACCAAGGAAGGAACATGCTTCATGTGGCATGAATGCATCGCAAAACGCGGTGCCAATGAAATAAGTAGCTGCCTGTATATGTTTTTAAATGATTGTGATTCAAAAGCTGAAATAATCGACTTTTTCTGTGATGGATGCTCGGGCCAAAATAAAAATTCAATAGTTCCAGCAATGATCATGGAGTTTCTTCGAATGTCAGTGACTACGCACACAGTCAATCTATTCATCATGGTTCCAAATCATGGACAGTCGGAAGGTGACTCAATGCATGCATGCATTGAAAGAAGAATTTGCAAAATGCCGGAGATCATGCATCCATCCGAATTACACAGCATCGTTAAAATGGCCCGTCGAGATCCATATCATGTTGTCACAATCAATACCGAGAATATTCTTGATTTTAAGGATTTAAGTGGGAATTTGCGAATTCTGTCCCAGCGAGTGAGCGACAATGGTGCATTGATTGATTGGCGAAAAATGGCCCAAATATCCATCAGAAAGAGCGAGCTGGAAAAGATATATTTCAAAACCAATCATGCTCAAGATGATTTTGATTCTATGACAATTCCAAAAAAGAGATCCCCAATATACGATGTTCAAAAGTCCTATAGTTCGGCTCCAAAGATTTCTTCATCAAAATGGGAGGATTTGAACTCCTTATGCAGTGGAAGCACGCCCGTCATCACCAACATTGACGCCAGAAATTTTTACATGAATTTGCCACATTGAGTTTTAGAATGAATGTGTGTGACAGGTTTCTAAATTAGAGTTTGTTCCCCAAAATTAGATAATTGAGTAGGCAGTTTTCAAGATGTTATTTGCTGTAATGAGACCTGAACCACTCTTAGTCAGACCTTGGTGTTTTATCGAATGAATAGATCAATGTTTTTTAGGTGATTGTTTTCATTCAAAATGGCTTTTTTGCAAGAGGCACACGAAAATTTATATTAGAAGAGGTATGAAGGGTAGGTACAGTCGCATTACTAATCGAATTGCTTGCTTAAACTTGAATTTACCTGAAAAGGATCAAGTGGGTAAAAACAATCGCATTGGACTTAATGACACCACAAACTTGAAGATCGCTTCATGCAACAACATGCTCATGGCATAGGCTAATTTTCAAAGCCATGAAGCGCACATGCGCCTACAAAGTCACGATGTAGGCCTACATCCATCGTTTTGCATAACTGAAATTGTAATGAAGGTAACAACCATTTCATTTTTGCTTTATTAGGTGGATAGGCCTATGCGTGAAGTGTAGTAGTAGATCACTTCCAAAATATAGTAAATTATTCAACAGTGGCTAAGATTATACTACATTTTCCACTCAATAAAGTCAAAAATTCAGCCACACGAACCGTCGTAGACACCTAGCAGGGCCAATGTGCAATCTCGATAAATGCAAAACCAAGCATCGGTCAATTATTGCATGTAGATTGCTCTCGCACATGTCTCAATGCTCAGACATTCAAAAAATTACATGAATTCATCCTTCAAAATCTTTCAAAACTTCATGTTCTTCGTATGAAAAGTGAAGAAAAGCTATTACGACGGTTCGTGTGGCAGCTAATTTGATACAAGCGACGGTTCGTGTGGCAGGTAATTTGATACAAACGACGGTTCGTGTGGCAGGCAATTTGATCCTTACGACGGTTCGCGAGAACTTGGGCGAATTTAGTGAATGGCGACAATGAGAAATGCATTGATCGAATCAGTTTATTATCCTCTCAGTGTCAGTTAAAAGTGGCAGCTGAGTTTCAACAGGGCGGAACTTTAGTTGACATTATTAACTGACACTCAGAGGATAATAAGTTGATAAGATCAATGCATTTCTCTTTATCACCTCCTTCTTCATTAATTTGCTATTTTCTGGACTCTGAAGCATGAGATTGGTTGAATACATCAATTTCAATACACAAAATATCGTCGTCACTTTGATAGAATTTTATTTGGTTGACTCCAGAGCGCTTTCACGGCCTCTCTTCATGAGGAGTACGGCCGTAATGACAATGACAGAACAGAGATTCACAAAATGTCACACACAACGAATAATCAATAAAGCCACAGTGATCTATAAGCCACTGAGACAGGGCTCGGATAAGAGAGCATTTTCCCATGTGGCTGGAACTTGGTAACTGTCGTCCGAGATCTTCAGCAGCTCCTGGTGGTGCTATTTGTCGGCATATCACCGATTGTGACATCTTTACAGGCAATGTGTTCTCCTACTTTTCAGTATTAAGTGTTCCTCGCTTTTATTTTACTCTGCCTATCTTAGAGTCTCTTTACATTTCTCATCTCCGTCCGTTACTTTGTGTTCAAAAGGAACTCAAACATGTTTTGTATTTGCCTTGGTGATTTTCTTTTGTCAGTATGATTTTCCCTCCCTTTTTATCTTATTTACACTTTATTTTTCTGCATCTTATTTTGCAATGTGAGTTGCGTGCCCTCTGCCTTTAGTAAGTTTATTTGTTATTGCTTCGCTTCTGCCTGCATGGCGTCATGTCAGTGGCTTACAGATTTCTGATGGACTCTGTCTGATGATGCACGAAGCACGATTATTGAAGGCATGCCTTTGTTTCCATTGTTTGTCCATTCTTTTGTCATTATCATGGATCGAAAAGTGTCAGCAATGAAGTTACACGAGTAAAATCACCCTAAGCGACAGCTTTAGAAAGACTTGGGATGATTTTGATAAAAATGACGAATCTATCCTGGGTTAGAGTGACCAAAACTTTCTTAACCGGTTAACAGCGTCGGAATCAAGTGCAGTCTCGTTCTTTGTTTTAGAAAATTTTGCATTTATAATCCTGGGTGTAACAACGTGTGATTTTCACAATCGCACTTTGAATTTTCAGTCAGTGAAAGCGCCACGTCAATGAGGTTCATTAACTTTTTCCATTCCTTCGAAATTTCAAGCTATATGATGATTGCTTTGCTTTGTCTTGACTTCTAAAGCATTGTTCCGAATCACAAGAAATTTACGGAGCAAGATGTTTGACGTGCAAGAATTTTAATGACGATACTTTTTACTCTGTAATTAATACATATTTCAATTATTCTATTAATTAATCTTCGCACCATGAACAGCTGTTCAAAATTCAAAGTCAATTTTGAAGATTTCATTATGTTTTGCAATTCAATAGGAATGTGACTATAAATCATCTTAACCCATTCATGCCCAAGCTATTTTCAAAGATACAAGTATTTTTCATTTTTAAGAGCACTTTGGGTTTTAGGAATGGGAATGTAGTCAAAATTCCACTCAAACCGGTGTCCCAAAATACCATAGATAAGCTCAAAGAAAATTCTTCATCCATAAGAAATTCATTGCAATTAACGTTTGCCATTCAGTCTCATAAAATTAACTTCTACACACAGCGATATTTTTCTTTAACATTTTGTATAAAGTCTTGCAATTTTTTTATTGAACATTAGGTTTTAGAATCACAATGGCCTTAAATAATGCTCATCTTTTCTTGACTTAGGAGAATGATAACTAGGGGCTTATCATCCATAGAATTATTCTTTCAAAGTCTAACACAAGCATTAGAAATTAATAATCTGAATGATGATAGGCCAAGTCATGATGTCTCAACAACTACTGAAATAAGTGTACTATAATTAGGTCGGAAAGGCGATAAGTTGGGCTGCAACGAAACAATCTTGGCCTATGCAACTCTACCATATATGCCTGCTAAGATTACATAAAGTTGAAATCAATGGTGTATAAGATCCGTGCCCAGATAAACACGAATTCCCTGTGGCGGACACCATCCTAGCATGTGGTCAAATATTCATTATTGCAATGCTAAATTAAGTTCTTCCGACATCGTGGCTGAATTAAATGAGTGTACCGTTAGATGAGCATCGAAACTGAACCATCTTCTAGAAGAAGAAAAAGAAGAAGAAGAAGTCAGATGTTCTTATCAATCACACCTATTTTATAAGTTATTGAAGTGGCTTTTGACAAGGTCTACTCTTTGTCATTTCACAAGTGAGAATAACATCCATTGGACTTTAGATGTTCATTTAACATTATATGAACAAAGCTTGTTGAAATAAATTCCGACAACCTATAGAAATCCCCTTTTACTGTTTTATCTTTGTATAATTTACTTAATTATTCAGATTTTCCAACAATTGAAATTTTACAAATGTCAAGTGCAAGTCAAAAATAGCTCTTTATTCTTTAACCTATGCTGATGCGCCTACCAACAGCGTTGTGCCAATGAGCTAAGTGTGCTGATTAGTGCTCGTGTCATTACTAAATTCTCTTTCTCTCTCTCTCTCTGTCCGAAAAGTAATTTTCATGAATCATTGCTATGAAATTATAATTTCATGATATGAAAACATTGCAGTGAATGATTTGATAAATTACTTAGAAAAATTAGTGGCATTAGAAAACTACTTAGCAAGTTTCACAGAAAAAGGTTAACAACCGAATTAAGAACAGACATTTTATGACTCACCTGCAACGGTTGTTGCACACACACAAATAATCAAATCTAAAATGTGACCATTGCTCAAGTTGTACGACTCATACACTGTTCACCGATATGACATAAATTTACTGAGATCAATGAATCCCTTATCTAACGAAATACCCACATTACGACAGATTAGACAATGCATTGGTTGAGGTGTCCTGCTTGTAGAACAACGCCTTTGGTTCGATCTTTATATAGCTGTAGCCCTCATGTATTGCTCTAATATATTCCTATCAGTTGTCATGCATTGTCAGGAAAGATGAAACCAGGAAAAAATCTTGCTGTTGTAAATAAGGGTGAAAAGCCGGGGGCGGATTTTAGTTCCTAAAAATGATTTGAAATAGAGACTTTTTTAATGTTGCTAAAACTGACGAAATAGCTGCTTTAAATATATAATTTCTAATGTAGATAAATGCATGCCATTGTCATAACATAGCAAAATTCACAACCCATAAAGATTCAATGATCCAACATTGGAACACACCTATTTTTTTACCAAGATAAATGGAATTCTTTTGTGCAAGGTTTCGCTTAAACAGCTGGAAGTGAGAAACACTGCAATTTATGAAAGAATTATGATAAGATTCGTCCCTGTATATATTTTTGAAAAGTTCATGCGTCTGAAAATTAGCATTTTGTCGACAATTTTGGAAACATCTGTTTACTGAGGATGCGACTAACGCAGAGTGAGTAATTTCGACTCAATCTTCTACTATCCGTCATCTTACATCAAGAAACAATTAGTTTTTGATCATTATGTAAAAAATACCAACTGTGTAATGCTATTTTGGAGATATCCAATATCGGAGCATTGGGTCAAAATGATGTCTTTTTGTAGGCAAATATACTTAGTCTGAAGACATCTTTGAAATTGTACGAGTCCCGTCTAAGGATGAAGCCGACATTGACGTGGAAATTATACTAAGTAAGTAAGTAAGTAAGGCGTTAATTCATAAGAGATTGGAAATCATACAGATCGCTTGAAATGCAAAGATAATACTGTATATACCATTTACATGCAAGAGTCAGTTATTCGGAATTTGCAAGTAAACATCCAAACGGAATGAATGTGCGTTGTCTTCTTTCAGTTCTGCAGTGAGGCAAACACAAATGACCACTGTATCTCCGTCTCTCAGGAATCAAATGATGAAGAGGATGATTGACATTCCGCTTACATTTTCTAAAGCAATCGATAGTACCTTTCTCAAAAACATGCTCAATACTTTCAAAATCGGTACATTGACATCGAGATCCACAAATCAAAGTGTGTGCTCGATTTTGTAAGCGCTCGAACATAAGTACATGCTTTGAATAAATTCTACCGTAAATTGGACATCCGTATCGAACAACGATAAAATTAAGGATTCGTATGCAATTTTCAAATCGCTAACACATAGTGTCCTCTTAAGCACTTGCAAACTATACAGGTACTGAAATGCACGCTTCAACACTGATAAAATTCAAAAATTGGGTCGTCCCATGCAATCTTCTCGTTTATCACAAACCCAAAAATTTTCACGGATTCGCTTTTTTTATGTATTTACATAAAGATACTGTATGATCAATATCACGCGAACAATCGTGATCGGCAGACCTCTTTATACAGAGCTTGGTACATTTAGAAAAGTTGATCGAAAACCCCATGTCAGGAATCACAGACTCAAAAATGGGTACGCCAGAAACAGAATTTAAAGTTACGGACTCATTGCATTGACATCATCAGTGTACATGACAAAAGTCGAGTTCAGGCATATCTCTTGATCATTGCAAAATCTTTGTGACTTCGGTCATTTCTACAGGAGTCTTTGCATGGACGAGCAAAGGATTTCATAATTTGGTCATCATAGATGCAGGGACTTTTGCGATTTTTGCCGGTTCGCTTTGGCTACTAAGTGTGGATGCTGTGTAGTGGCCACAGGCACAATTTCAAAGTATAGGCTACTGTAAAAAAGAAGAATCGGCGGCTGCTTGCAATGACATCATGTGTACGACCTTGCAAGCGATGCTTGATCTTATCCCTATTCTTGAAGAACCCCAAAGACACAAACTATTTTTTTACCATTTCAACAGCTATCAGCTTCTTTCAAAATTGAAGAAGTGAGGTGTTGAAGCCTCCAGAACGGCTATGGAGAGGCGTCTTTCTTCAAAAAATACACCCATCACAAACACGGAAGCTCTAAAGAGGCTGGCAATGGAAACCATTTAAGAAGCATCGAATGACTCTATCTTCGTTGTAAAATGGGGAGGCAATAAAACTCATTGTTTTTTCAGCAATCTTGTAGGAGCGGCCATGTTGGTGAATGTGCTGAATCACATGACATGGGACCGAACAGCAAAAGATACATACACTTCACAAATGCTACAGCACTGTACAGCAGATCTCCATCAGCCTTTAATTCACCAAATCGCTATAGTAAGTTGCTTTGATCGTACCATTGGAGTGCTTGATTTTCGGCTGGTTGTGGGCATAGTGTGATGGAGCCATAGATGGCAATAAGCTACAGGAACAGTGGCGATTATTATTATGAGTTATTGCAGTATTGCAGAGGCGAAATAGAAAGTCTGTTGTCGGTTCGACGCATGATCACTAGGGCGGTTTTTTATTGACCTAAAAAATTATGAATTTTGACTTTATTTTCAAGTGTATTTTTACCTAAAATTTTGACTTAAATGTAAAATTTTAACCCAATCCTTTTACCTAATTCAGATTTGTTTAACCAATGAAAACATCATTTCAGACTCACAAGAAAACGATACTTGTTTTAATCAAATAAACACATATCGAAACAATTTCTGCTGTTCTGGCTGAAAGAGTTTGGCACAATGTTGCCGACATGATGACTCAGATGAGCAATGATGACCCATAAAATCAAATAAATTTCGTATCGCTTGATGCTCCAATTTATGTAAAGGAATTTCAGCGGCTAAAAACGCTGTTGTTACATGCTTAGCCTGATCAGGTTTGAAGTTCAAGGTCTGTCTTTCATGCTTTGATAAGGTGGGTAATTCTTTGGTGACTTCGTTGCATGTTTGGCACTTTTACAATGACTGTCAATCATAAACTGTTTCGCGTATTTCACCGGGAATTCACAAAGCACACAGAAAAGCTCATTCCTTGTTGTTACCTTAAATTCTTGAGGATATTGGTAAGTAATTCTTTTGCACTTGGATGCATCACTTTCAGCTGTCTTGGGCATTTCGAACAATCGAAGATAGTCAGTGTCAGTTAATAAAAAATGTAGTTATGTGCTTTGAAATCCTTGCGAGAATATTTGGTGTCCCAATAGCTTAGCTTTTTGTTTTGATTGAAAACAGTTCGGGAAACCCAGATCTAAAAATAGCGCTTAGGAAGGCCAGGTGTCTAAAAATAGCGCCTGGGAAGACCAGATTCCTGAAAAATTTACTGTCTTATTTAAACTTTTTGACCTTACTTGACTACATTTAACCTTATCTTTACTCTATTGACTATATTGACTCCATTTGTTTATTTTGACCGTATTTTATTAACTTTTTGACTTTATTGGGGTCATTCTCCACAAAAGAGCAATATTTTCAATTTTCAAACTTGAAAAAAAAATCTTGTGTTTTGCGATGGATAATCAATGTATAGGATAGTTGATGTTGAAATATGTTGATTTTGATGGTTTGCTGTGAATTTTTCCCATCTAATCCCCTAGTTTTTATTCCTAGCATGTTCCGGAGTTGACATATAACGTTCCGGAGTTGACATTCACCGTTACGGAGTTGACCATCCTTGTTCCGGAGTTGACATTCACCGCTACGGAGTTGACAATCATCAATCTTTCTATAGACTTTATCGGTCATAAGCTTTCGACAAATTGCCAAACAGTCCTGATCGAGTCTATAGGTCCTTAGCTATAATGCAATGCAGGCAGGCCCATTTAAAATGTTTCCTAAATTCAAATATTGCATGCGTACATGTACGTATAGGCCCACTTAAATAAAAACAACCCATCGAAATCGATCACGATTATTGAGTAAACTTATATTTCAAATACAAAAATAACATGCTTTGTGGAAGCCCACATCTGATGGTGAAAGAAATCTTTCATCACATGTCCATTCCCACTCATTGCCCACTCTTGTTCAAACAATCACTATGAGTTGTAAGTAAGTGTCCCAATCAGTGCTTGATAAGGAATAATGGCGTCTGCTCAATGTAGGTGGGCTTATGATAGCTTTGATGTCGGTGCGGCCATAAGTTATTCTGTCCTCACGTAGTAGCCAGTTGAAGAAGTTCATCCCACGGTTGTCCATGACCTTGATTTCGAATAAGCCGCTGTCGCCGCTGTTTGAGATATCCGTGACTTGGCCTGAAATACAGCAATTCAGGTGGAAATGCATGCTCATACTTTATTTCATTTTGAAGGAGTAACTTACCTGCATACGGCTGGTTGTCGTATGCAACAAGGACCATTGCAACCATTCATCATGCGCTCCTTGGTATTCTGAAAGTAGAATAAAATTAGACCGTATTAAGGAGCTAAGCAAATACTTGTGGAGGGTTAGAGGATACCACAGTCATAATAGGCCTAGAGAAAATCAATTTGATACACGTATGCCGTTCAATCAAATTTGCTCAAAAGGAATGTCATAATTGATTATGATTATTGACGCAAATAAAATATCATAAAGGCGGGCGCGTATTGTGAAAGGTTCACTCTAAGACTTACCGGTTTTTCAGTGCTTTCATTTGAAAATTGAAAATAATCAGGTTTGAAACAATTGCAGTCGTCTGGATGCTGGCAATAGCACCCCAAATGGCGGCACTTAATCAATCCATTTCCTTCAGTCAGTATCTAAAATTGTCAAGACATACCTTTTTACATGAGGTTATTAAGAGTGCATTGTGCATATACGAACCTGATGAATCTTCATTGTGTGTGGGACTCTAGGAATCCTCAACGGAATCTCGTCATCCATATCATTGAGTTCTCTCGCTGATGTGTAAAACAGATTTATTGATGAGCTGGGCTGGTCAAGAAGCTCAAGGAATGCTCTTGCATCTGGTGTGTCAATACCTATTAAAAAAATCTATGATTAGTACATGACTAAATTAGTACGAGAATATGTATTATTATCTACCTTTCGCGATCATTGCATCGGCTGAACGTTTTAGGGAGGCTCCCACACCATCTGCAGGACCCTTGCCATGACCAGCACCCGTGAAGTTCCATGTCAGCTTGTGTATGGATGGAAATTGTCGCTGATAGACCGAAGAAATCAACATAAAATGGGTTTTGTTCCGATATTGTGTTGTTGGCCCATCTGACCAGAAGTGTATCGATCTAATTGATGCTTTCTCGAGGATCTAGGTTATCACCGGACAGATGTAAAACCAAACAGCTACAGCATCATGACGCTTGCTGTTGGAAATCGTTGCAAATGAATAAGCTTTCAATCCGGCTGACTCCTTTATATAGACAACTCCATCGTGAATGGTGGCCTGATCACGTGATGCACCGAAATGCACGGACTGCACTTCTGTGCTGTACTTACACAAATAATTTTCGGCAAAATCGATGATCATGACAGCTTCATCTTCTTTGACCTTCTCCTTCATTGATCGCATTACTGCCAATTGGTGTCTGCTATGAAGTAGGTGCTGGCGTCCACGCTAATCAAATTCATATTTGAATTCAGATAATAATTCATCCAGAGTGCCGCATCTTGCCTCTTTAGCGGTGATCTTCATTCGATATTCTTCTCCCGTACCATCTCTTCGATCTTTTGCATTGATCGCTTTGTTGCTCCACTGCTTCCATGAAACCAACTTGTTCATGTTTTCGTCAACGTTGTTGGAGACAACGTTCTTTTCACCGCATCCGCTGAAGACTGAATAGTAGCAGTCTTCTTTGACCTGATCATGACACGTCAAGGAGCAATATAAAGCTTCAAGCATATGCATCAGATTGTCTGTTGCGATGACGTCATGCTGCTTCAATTTTGTAGCCATCAATCGCATATTTTCGCATCGTTGACAGAGACACGTCTCGCGTTTGTCGCAATCAGGAATCAGAACCCAGTATGGTCTCAGCTTGCAGAATTGAGAATACGAAATCTTTCGATCGTCAGACACTGATGCTGTATATTTCTTATACAGATTCTCTATATCGTCCAAGAGATAGCGTCTCTGCCGTTTAACCCCACCTCGGGTTATCGTGTCCTTCTTCCCTGAGGTCATACGGGAGACATTTCCCTGCTCATAGAACTTATTGACTTCTTCTTTTATCACTTCAGATTTCTTCTTCATTTTCATGGTCCGCTTCGTCCTAACCCCGAACGTTCTCTTCAACCATGTGCTCATCCGATATTTGCGCAAGATTCTATCGGATAGCATCTGCGCAACACTCCTTGATTTATTTTTCCTCAGACGTTTGATAACTACATCAGTGAATCTCAAGTGCTTCGCTGTCCTTTTGTCGATGACCATCCCCGCTTCTACAAGTTGGTCTTTTGTGGGCTTAATGCTCGATCGCAGTCTCGAGAGTCTTGTTCGGTATCGTTGAATTGATAACTCTTGCTGTTTTACTCTCAGTTTGTATTTCTCTAACTCTCTTACAGTTGCAGATCTTTTTCTTAGAATCCGCTTTTTTCCTGCGACGGCTCTGATGTTGCTTTCACTCACATTGTCTCTTTCTGATGGCTCAACTAAGCATTCGGAATGCTGCCTTGCTTTTTTATCACAGCATAACTTTTGGGATTCTCGCCATCTTTTCCTCTGTGCTTTTAAGTCCCTTCGACTTAGATTCCGAGCTTGTTTTACTTTCCCTGATTGAACCCTTTCCTTGCACCTTTGCCTTTTTCACGTTGCTTTTCTAACAGTTCAGGATTGTTATTCAGTTTCAATTTCCACTTTTCTTTTCTTTACTACTTGTTGCTGCTTTTGATTTCATTTTACTACCGACCCTGCAATTGCCATATCCATTTAAAATTCCGGAAGACACTGCATTAAAGTCAATTACAGCTACAGGTCTAGAGAAAATTATATCCTTTAATCTAATAGGCCTATCAGCATGGATCACTATTCATTATTATTCATTAATAGGCTATCAGCTTAATTATCACACATCATGTACCCGTACATGCAAGCTCTTAAATAGACTACACATACATTACGGCGCTCGTTCACTCTCATGTATCTTATATACATGTATGTATCAATTCTTCGCTTTAAGCTTTGATATCGCCTATACGTGCGCATACCTCTTTGCATTTGCATCCTGTTATTGAGTACCAGTATCTAAAAATGCAGTCTTTAATAATCAAGGTGAAGCAGACTGTTTTATTGCCATAACAAGCGAAGTTTCCGGAAGTTTTCTTTTTGCATTTGCAGGCAGTTGTTATGTATAGCTGCCGACTGGCGCGGTGACACCGTGAGTCACAAACTAGCAATCGATCGGAGAGGTCGTGAATACGTTATAGTGCACAGACGAGCGTGAGACAGTTGGAGAAGTGATCTATAGCTTACTCACCTTGATAATGAAGGTCAATTTTATGAACTTCGACTGCATGAAAGTATCTAACCATAAACAATAATAGTGGCTGCAACTATAATGGGAGACATCGGCTCTCGTACGTTAAAACATTATTTTATGTCAACACCGGAACGCTTTCGTCAACTCCGGAACGACGCTTCAGTTCCGGAGTTGACAATTTATAACATCTTTCTACTTCTGAAATAAAAATAGATACATATTCACATACAACTATACTTCGGCTGAACACTACTACCTGCAAATGTTATCAAAGTAAAAAAATAACTGAGTTTGATTACATAATCAAGGTATCAACCCGTTCCGGAGTTGACATTCGATAAAAATACGCAGAAAAGTAGTTCAACGAATTTGATATCTATAACGATACGCACACGTAAAGTACAGCTTAATAGATATTGTATAACCGCATATATGGTCTGATTGATTGATTAATGTATCACAATTGGCATTATAAGGAATAACCCAATAATGAGATCCTTTTTTGTATCAAGTGTTCCGGAGTTGACATATCAATTTATTTTTTCATTACAAAGGCAAAAGCATGAATAAATCTCAATTGTAGTTTATTAGGCAAAATATTTAATTGTTTCATGTAAATATGCATCATTGGTAATCATAAAAATTTGATCAAAGTATATGTAATTCATAAAGACTCTTGTAAGTATGGGAATATTTATTTCATATCAGAAACGTTACACATAAAAATCAGTCTAAAATCACCCAAAATCGAATTCGTAGTTAATTTTACAAGATAAACATACATGGCCATCGAATCAATTTGCAGGCCATTATTCAAAACTGAATTCTTCATGCACCCGCAATAAACAAGCGAGGCAGAACTCATTTGCATAAAATTCGTGAATGCGTTACACAAAGTGGCCACTTTTCTGGAGAATGACCCATTGACCGCCCTAATGATCACTAGTCAATAGCAGGATTGTAGAGTATCTGAGAGACGCTGTAACCAGCTATAACCAGCCAATTGCTAACTGTTGTGTCTAGCAGGTTAAGTTCTTTAGCAGACAATCTCAAAAATTTCTTGGAAAACTCATTTTTACGCCAATTGTAACTTTTTTGTCCTGAACAAAAGAAAATAATAGCTGTATGTAGCTCATTTCTAACAAATAGTTGCTTATTCGAAATTATGATCGAAATAGCCGATTATTAGTGCCGGTGTTATCGTTACCGTTGTCTTCCATTTTCCGTAATATCGAAGGACGTTTTTACGATTCTCAAGTGCCGGTTTATTTTTCTGCTGCATTCTCATTGCTTAACAATGCCTGCACTGTAAATCGCTAAATACCAATCACATACGAAGGATGCATACCAAAATATTTTTTGGTATATTTCTGTATCTATTTGTGTGCTTTTCGTATGTTATTTCAAGTGTGGTATGCTTTACATACTAAAGCCATACCAGTACAATGTTAAAGGAAGGTATCAATGATGTCTAAATTATGTTGATTGAAGGCCTTTTGTCAATAAATATCAGACTGATGTTACGACCGTTTTATAAATAGTGAGATAATGACATTCAAAAGTCAAACTTACAACATTGAATTCGATTTTAATTTATGTAAGTCTGAGGCATTTCATGAATAATCAATAAGTATTAAACCATCAACAATTTTGCATTATGTAATTTTGAAATTAGGCATATCATCAATCCGAAATAAAATCACATAACAATTCATGAACGCAAAAAGAATTATGTTTGAGATATATAAGTCAACATGATTGCACGAAAGACATCGTTCGAATGAATTGATGATAATCAACTTTGTTCAGAAAGTAGAGCTAACCAAGCGTCCTGTTAATGTTACTAGGCAATTAGCAACGACAACATGCTCGTAGAGCATAAAATTCACAATAAATCCAATCTAGTTAAATACCACACTATCAAAAAGAAATATTCACGACTGGTATTACTGAAAAAAGTTATTTGACAGAAGTATGTAATATGCATATATTTTTTTGCTATATGACTTAAAGCTCTACATACGAGAGACGTACGAATGAGGACGAATCTGCATCGGGGCTCGTATATAAAACATACCAACAACTCGCATTTCATTGTAAAACAGCCTATCACAGATAGATTAGTTCGCATCGGTACATACCAATGACATACGAAAGAAAATGAGATTTCGTATGAAAAACATGCCAGTTCTCTGTAAACATAAGAGAATCTCGCATCAAATGCTAGTTTTAAGTTGTATGTGAATTTAGTATATTTGTATGTAATTTTCGTATCCAGCGATTTGCAGTGTGGCGATCTGAATATTGTGGTTGATGATAATATGAACCAAATTTCTATCGACTTCATCTCAGTTTGCTTATCACGGCTAAAGATCTCATATGTGATTTAACCTCTTCATACATATCAGTTAGCTCTATCATTGATGCGAATAAGATGATAGACCTGGCAAATTTTGTTCAAAAATGTTGGGCATTTAATTCAAGCATTCACGATTTTCAGTAAGTTAGGACTTAGAAATCGAGATACATCAACTAATAATTAGCACTCGCCTGTAAATAGCTTGTAAATAGATACCTTTGCTTTTGATAGGTCAAATGATATCCAAATCTAATCCTACGCTATCAAAAATAAATTCCAATTTGAATATCCAATTGACATTCTGAATAAAAGAAAATTTAGAGCACAGTTTAGCATTCAAGTGCATAAGCCTGCACTAGACATCAATAATCTTTATACAGAGTAAAAAAGCATGATGCAAATGAAACAAGCCTTCAACAATTTCAAGGTCGTCACACAAAAGAACCGGTTGAACTTTATTCAGAACCTTCCAGCAAGGCTCGAAGAATATTTTGTTGTGCAGATGTATGGGTGTGAATCAATGACGAAATTAAACTATGTACTGAACTAAAAGAAAAGGATGATCCACAATTTTCAAGATCGACCATCAATCTCATGAAGGAACAGAGATACTTTTTGGCTTCTATGTAAAATGGTTTTGATGGTTGAATACCGACATTTGTCAAGATATCCGTGTGTCTTTTCATGGCATGCACGACATCTGGCCATTTGGGTTGAAACTCTGTCCAATAATAAATTACGAGTTGGTAAGAGGCGGTGGATGGTGGATTTGGGAGTTTCTCGAGATCTACTTGAAAAGGCGTTATTTTTTTCCTGTCTCTAGAATGGTAAGGGACCCGTCTCGCCAATAATTATAACGCGTAAATTATACTCGTACATATTTGACGCGTGTTTTTGTAAATTTTATGCACCAGTAGTCCAAAGGTACGATTTGAATAATGTATGATGGAATCATGTGTCACTTGGATTTGAGAGACCACAAACTCGGTGCTCGCTATTCCTGATGCCCTTTTTGACCGGAAGACAGGAATAGTTTCCAGAACTCTTTTAGAGAAGAAATACATGTCATCTGGAGGTTTCAATGCCACACCTATTCCTTATTCAGAAGCTGCGACATTGACATTATGACATCTTCCTGGTAACTTGAGAGTGTCTGCAAAAGACAGCACTAACTGATGGTCGTCTGACAGCCACGTGTTCTCCCACAAAGTACCTGGAATTGTTCTCCAAAATATGAGATCACAAGACTCATTACCTTGAATCTTCCAAATGAGAAAGCTGTTGTCTGACAATTGACACTGCTTGGTGCGGTAATTGCATTTACCTACTTTACCAAAATCTGTTTCCATTTCTGAATCCCCATGCCTCTTGTACACTTTTATTGGGATTGAAATATTGGGTTCGGAAGGCTACCCATCTACAGCAATTCCATAAAGGGCCAGAATACCGCCACACATGTTTACGATTGGTGGTAAAATAATCATGTTTGGTTATTAATTTACCTTGTGAGCACGTCCTTGTTTTTATCATCCTATCACATTCAAGGAACGTGACTGGCCTATTCACTATCTTGTCTTTTTAAGTGAAGATCTCCAAAAGAATAACTAAACGTTTTAGTAACCTGCTCGATGATTAAGCAATGGAATCCGTTTGACTCGTATTTGATCATATTATCCTTATAGATGTCAAAAATCATGCGTCTAGTAGTTACCTTTGTGTTATTCGGAGGTTTTGGACAAGACGAGAAAGGTGGAATTCTATACACGGAACCGCCTGCCGAGGTCTGACAAATCATCGGTAGACTCGAGGTGGCCGATGGTTTGAGAAAAGCAATTGAAATAATGACCAACATGACACCATAACTGTAGCTACTGAGCTGAACACTATTCCTATGATTCTGATGCTGGTCTTGAGATGTTGGTACCTGATAACAACCAATAGTTGCATTGTGATCTCGTGATATTTGTTCAAGGAGGAAGCGATCCTCCTCTACTTTATCTGCTTCGTCCCATTGAATCACATTTATGTGACCTCTCGGGTATCGAGTCTGAGGCCTTGGATATTGGCGTGATCCACCCATTCTCCCCTGCTGGTTAATGGGGGTTTTGTAATTTTGTGGAAAAGTTCTCTCAAGGTGAGGATAATTACTACGACGGTCCGAGGTTTATGGACCTCGGAATGGTGAGCGGTTGAAGTCTGTCCGACAGACTCTAGCTATGTGACCTATTTTTTGTAGCGAAAGCATCTTGGCAGACCCTGGGTCGTTCAGTGGCTTGTAGACCGTGCTTGAAATGACGTATAAGGACGTGGAGGTGTCTCATATCGCCGAGCTACCGATCGTTCAAGTGTGGAAATTAATTTGCCTACCCTCTCAGTAAGATCAGATAGTTGCCGTGCATTATTGTCGACACTATTATATGCCAAAAACTTCCGACGCATCTCCTGCTTTGAAGCTATAAGGATGGCGGCGTCAAAGGAATTTGGTTCAGAGCGTAAGTGTTTTTTTTCAGCGAAGGGCTGACTCCTCCTAAAAAGGCCTCAAGTGCTAAATTACGTCTAATCGCCACGTCATAAGAACTGTACGGTGGTCGTGTTAATTTTTGTATTTCTGCCGCATAACTGGCGACCGATTCACCTGGTTTCTGTTTCCTGTTACGGAACTGCATAGTATTGTACCTATCCATCTCTGGGGTTTGCAGTAACCGACTAAGATCTTCAATGAGGACATCGATGTCGTTCTTTGTAGCTGGAGGTAGCCCATTATATAATTCTCGTGCATAACCACTTAAATATATATGTAACATAACTAGCTGTTGCTCTCTTTTCCATACCAATGCCTGATTTACCAACAAAAAATGCGCTGTGAACTCAGCGAGTTGATAGTTGGGATCCTGCAGGTCACCCGCGAAGGGCTTCAACGTGACCCCAGTTTCCGCAAGCGAATCTCTGACAGTCTCCATACAATCGACCAAATCTTCTACCGTCGCCATAACTCGCCCTCTCGTGTTATACGTCACGTTGGAAACATTTTTCAGGACGTCATCGAAAATTTTCTAAGTTAGAATCCGTCGCGGACACGGTACGGAATTAACACGGAACAACGAAAACTGAAAATCTTTTTTCTCTCTCTTCACATCCAGTGAGTGAAACTTTTTTCTAGAGTGAAATTATCTTCCCAGCCAAAGTCGATTTTGCAAATGCATAATTTGCGAACTCTGAAACATTTTACAGGAAGGGAGGGTGTCAGACCCCAAACTTTTCCCACCCGAGAACCGATTTTGAGATTAAGGTTCTCATAGTGGCAGTCGAGCACGCTGAATAGAATAGCGGTGGTCTCGTCTCCATCTCAGTCCAGGAAGTCGGTCAAAATAGCCTCTGTCCGCTAACCGGCTTTATTTCACTGCTTTTACACGCTCCGCAATCTACGAGTATTGCCTGCCGGCATGAGTGCGTTTGCCCTACCACGCACTCCCCATTCTCTCACTTGCTGCTGAACGTCTCTCGTGATTTATGTCAGACAAGTGTATTACTTTCAGTTGATAATCTGACACTGATATCACTGCACTGACGAAACCAGGAGGTGCATAATATATTCAAAGCTGATAAGTGCTACGTTTTCTCTGTCAGGCAGTATATATGGTCCTCGTATTTGATCGTTCTCTTGGGTTTGATCGGGCGATATGCGTCGACCTGGTCGTCACTTTTTTCTACCTGTAGTCCAAAATCATTCCCACGCTATTGCAATAAGGACATTTTGTAGGATAATTATAACCTACAATATCACAAGTTAGCACTTAAGAAAAAAGAGAGTATGACAATTCAAATCTATGTATTATTCTTTCCTATGCATAATAAAAAATGAAAGTTTGCAGTTAGGCAAAAATTAAATGTGCTTTTCCAAATATTATTTGTCATTCTGGGCCAATCGTGCAACAAATCTCTGTAATTTTGAGTCGAAAGATTGACTCAGATGTTTTGAATCGTAATATTCCCAATTAGCAGTAATACAGGTGATAAATTCTTTATCACAGGTGCACTTTTCCAGGAGACATCCACGGAATGGATATCGAGGATTATCCTCTGAAAAAAAGAATTATGCGTTAATGAAATCGCATTCAAATGAGGTACATGATATAGCCAAATAGTGATAATAAGATATATACAAATATAGCCTTCTGTAAGAAATGTTGGTCCTAAGCCAGCTAAAAATAGCATGCGGTATTGCATTATGAGCTTTTAACATCCATGATAAGTTTTAGGTACAATTAGAACCATGGATTGTTTTAAAACATGATTCTTGGTTGGAAATTTATAAATAGTGACATTCGCATTAGATTTACTTATGAAAATGAAAAATATTGTACTTACAACATACTCCCGACTTTCATTAGTGTCTTCCTGGTGTAATGAAGGATTTGATAATCAGTGATTGCTTATTCCCGCATTAATGTTTGGCACCTAACATACCCATTACCGGCACTGTACAAGTATGTTGTAATTTCTCTGAATATGATACCGAAAGTTTTTGACATTAATTGAATTGCTGCAGCAAATATATTACAAATATATTACAAAGTAGCTTTAACATAGGAATAATAGCCATTGATATAGGACTTTAACTGCAACAATTGAAGCCCTATATCAATGGCTATTATTGTTATTATAAACCTGCTTCATTTACTGGGCATTAACTCTTTTACATTAAAGCTCAGTAAATTTTCATTGGTTTGCATAGGAAATGAAAATGACATTAGAATGTTCACTGCCAAGCCAGAAAATGCTTGCCCCCTCCAATGTTCCATACCAAAATAAGAATAAAATCATGAAAATATTATGTCATTCGGTATCTGTAGCATCCATTATTATATTTTCTGAACTCATTTTTCAATTTGGCCCACTGCGGGTATACTCGTAGTGATAGTAAATTCATTTGTGAGGTCAAACTAGTGCAATTTTTTTTGACGTTGGCAATGGTAACAAGTTGGAAAGAAGAATCTAAAGTCCATCACGTGCTTACAGGTATTGTAATGTAACACGGACATCCAATGACTTCTAAATACATGGGCACATCAGTCCTGCGCTTTGTGTTGATGGCTGTCTTTTAAAGTTTCATTAGCAGCAATGAATGCTTCGAAATCTGTTTGCTAGTTGATAAAATTGCTGTTTCTTGAGCTGCTCTGACTGATCTCTGAACATAAGTGGAAATTGCTTGTTGGAATGCCCCGTTATTCGTCTTCAACAATATCATTATATATTGATGAATGTGACAGCGCAATGACAATAGAGGCTACCGGGACCATGAGGTTGTTCGGTTATTTACAATGAATGAAGTAACATTTCATTGATTTTCTAACACACAAGCTGATCGACCTTACTCGTATATCAGAAAAAAGACACCGCTTATGAAAGAGGCATATAAATTGACATTTCATGAATGATATATATTTCACTACCTTTACACGAGATGCTACTTATTGCTCATCTATCATCATGCGTGGAGATTATTGGTCATCACTCCATTAGCATAATATATTTGTACTACAAGTAAATGGATTTCTTCACAATTTCACCTAACGGGAAAAATATCGACAGATTACTTACTATTTTTATTGTGAATGTTACACCAATTTGTCTCGTCTCACCAAGAATAAGTTTGTTGCTAAAAATATTTAGACTTTATTGCTAAAAAATATATACACGTCCGAGCTCCCATTGTCAAGGAGTAATGCAGGAGTGAGGGCACGTTCAACATCTGGCTATTTCGTGTCTTCCATTGACTGCTGGTCTCTCTTTGTTCTTCAATAAGATTGGCTTCTGAAAGTCTCGTCTCTGTCGGTGATTTGCATCTGTCAATAATGTCTAAAAATAATAATATTTTAAAGGTCTGTTCTATGTACAACAATCATTTTCAAAGGAAATAATTTTGTGAATTTGGATTTGTAATCAAACTATTTGTCTTTGCAATTTTACTTGTAACTTGTCGATTTTCATTCACTTCGAAATAAAACGCTTTATATATGTCTAAATGGAAGTCTATGATCGCCAGACGTCCATGACGGTATTATTTTGCGTGCTCTGCCAATGCACTGTCCATGCTATTATTTGATAAGCTGCGCTTGTGCTCATTATATCAGAAATTGTAAGGCCATGACACAGCTTACAAGTAAACCGACATACCAAATATTTATCAGAGCAAGCAAAACTACACCCCAAACGATCACAGACTTCACAATCGTCATGCTTCCTCTTTTCCTTGTGACTGAGACACTGCTTGAGACTAGAGGCAGGCTATCACTGCTCGCGCTCTTAGAATATCGTTTAAGCGTAACACAGTCAACCTGCTCCTTGCATGCCTACCGGGAAGGCGAGTAGGCTGAATCTGATGAAATCGGAAATTCTCAAAGTCGTTGAGGAAGAAATTTCTGCTACTAAGCGCTCGAAGTCATGCGAGAAGCCCAGTCCAGTGTCAGGAACACAAAAAGGTTCCTTGAATCTAATGACCTCATTCCGGTTCCGTCCGATAAAACCAACAAATTAGTCATTGCGAACGAAAGTGATTTTATTGAGCGGATCGAGAGTATTTTGCAAGATGCTTCTACTTACAAACTCCTAAATAAGAGCAAACAGAAAAGTATCGAAGGCCAGGCTATAGAATGATAAGAAGCATAACATCATCAAATTTGCCGACTAGAGACGTAGAAGAGCTTATTTCGTGTGGGAACCAAACAGGTTCGTGCCACACTTTCATAAAAGATCACAAATCCACCGATAGCAACAGAGAAGGTTGACTGGTTTACGAGCACAATTTGACCCAACTAGCTAAACTAACTCCGTCTAATATTGTTAACGCGAGTCAGTTAATCGAAACTCTGAACGAATGTGAAAGAGTGAGTCTGACAGATGACCACAGTTTCACATCTCTAGATGTTGTCAGCTTTTACCCGAGTAATCAGCTACGACATAGAAACTGTTACGGAGTTTGCTGATGCAAACTGGCATAGAATAGACAACAAAGGCATAACGGCTGAAGATCTGAGACGATGTTAGACGTTTATTTGTTACAATTATGAAAGATACAACAACAGAGTAGTCTATCTGCAGATTAAGGGCTGCCCTATGGGTGCACACTTTGCTCCGGCGTTTGCAATTATAACTATGCACAAAGTTGAATCCCTGGCCTTAAATACCCTTTCGCAACAGTTTGGGTTTTACCCCGACATTTACAAAAGGTACATAGACGATATTCTGATCGGTCCAGTAGAACGAGATGGACGGTTGTTTCACAATATTTTGCAGGTTTTTAATGCCATCAATGAGAGCACTAAATTTACTATTGAGATCCCGGATCGGGGTGCCGGCCTGAGTTTCCTTGAACTGCAGATAAAGATAGTTGAAAATAATATTGACTAAGAATGGTGCTCCAAACCATGTCACTCTGACATCACTTTCAGAAGAGACAGCTGGCTTCCCCGTCATGTAAAAGCTAATTTTGTAAATAGTTATATCGACAATGTGAAAAATAGATGCTTAAAGAAGAGAAACGAAGAGGAGAGTACGGAAAGAGTCAAGGAGAGACTGGATAAAAATGGTTCCCGAAATGTGAACCTCAGCATTAAA
The DNA here is from genome assembly GCA_907163375.1 of Prostheceraeus crozeri. Taxonomy (NCBI): domain Eukaryota; kingdom Metazoa; phylum Platyhelminthes; order Polycladida; family Euryleptidae; genus Prostheceraeus; species Prostheceraeus crozeri. The sequence continues at coordinate 50,729 of CAJQUW010000443.1, read as the reverse complement.
TATGTGAAAGGGCATTCGGAAACAGGGATTGCAAATACCCGGGTTTTTTCAAGCACCCGGATCCCGGTTCCGGATCCGGATCCTAGATCCGGGTACCCGGACGGATCCCGGATCCTATTATCAAGTGATAAAATTGCATGTAATTCATGAAATATTGAATAGCCTGATTTCTGAGATTAATTCTAAAGTATGCGTTTCATGATACATACTAATGAAGTGATATTGAAATCCTAGGATTTTGCTATCGCCAACTCTAGTTGTCACTCTGGTTCTCAGTTGTTATTACATCATTTTTACGAAATATCATTACTAAATATCAATAGATGATTACAAGTATTTAAAATGACGATGATGCAATCTGAGACCGAGCATAGATAACTGTGTACTCTTTCTTAAGAGATGATGACCAAGACTGAGTTTCAGCATTAATTAAATGTATATTTACCATGATTGTCAATAAAAAAATAAATCCAGACCAATTTCAATGGTGATAAGCACGTGTATTTAATTACAAGAAAGGACAGACATCAAACTTGCTTTTATTTGTGCTTTTTTAACTAATAAGCGTATATCGCACTATTATAAACTTATTGATAATTACAGTTATTGTTCATTGTAAGTATATAGTACGGCAGTTGGACCAATACCATAAGTCTGGAGAATCACAATGGATCTTGCTTCATCTTACAATCTTGGAAATTCATGGATTCATTCCTTAGGGTGGATTAGTAAAGTTGGTGCAGTGGTTACAAGCTTACCACGGTAACATGACAAATAGAATGAACAAAGCATGTAAAATTTACCTCATCTTTTCTGTAACCTTAATAGATGGTCATTCAATAGCGAGGTACAGATATTCCTGGATAAAACATTTCTATTCAGATTTATATTCACATTCTTAGCTGCCCACATGCACTCCCAACTCTATGTGAGTAGTAAGAAAAACTAGTTTGAGGTTCTATAACTTTTATAACTTCAATCGTTAAATGGGATTTTCCACAGCATTAATGACCATCAACAATTTATCTTCAACGCTCTTCGCTGGATCCGGGCGGATATCACACCGGATCCCCGATCCGGATATCTACACCCAGATTCGCCGGATCCCGGATCCGGATCTTGACCCGATGCAATCCCTGCTCGGAAACCATGGAGAGAGAGAAAGTCTTCTTCTCGATGAAATTTATCAATGATGGCTATTCGAAGAGAATCAATAAAATCGATTTGCCGATAAAATTGGGAAGCCAGCCTGCCTCTAGTCTCAAGCAGTGTCTCAGTCACAAGGAAAAGAGGAAGCATGACGATTGTGAAGTCTGTGATCGTTTGGGGTGTAGTTTTGCTTGCTCTGATAAATATTTGGTATGTCGGTTTACTTGTAAGCTGTGTCATGGCCTTACAATTTCTGATATAATGAGCACAAGCGCAGCTTATCAAATAATAGCATGGACAGTGCATTGGCAGAGCACGCAAAATAATACCGTCATGGACGTCTGGCGATCATAGACTTCCATTTAGACATATATAAAGCGTTTTATTTCGAAGTGAATGAAAATCGACAAGTTACAAGTAAAATTGCAAAGACAAATAGTTTGATTACAAATCCAAATTCACAAAATTATTTCCTTTGAAAATGATTGTTGTACATAGAACAGACCTTTAAAATATTATTATTTTTAGACATTATTGACAGATGCAAATCACCGACAGAGACGAGACTTTCAGAAGCCAATCTTATTGAAGAACAAAGAGAGACCAGCAGTCAATGGAAGACACGAAATAGCCAGATGTTGAACGTGTCCTCACTCCTGCCTTACTCCTTGACAATGGGAGCTCGGACGTGTATATATTTTTTAGCAATAAAGTCTAAATATTTTTAGCAATAAACTTATTCTTGGTGAGACGAGACAAATTGGTGTAACATTCACAATGAAATTAAGCAACCTCCCGTCGGCTGCTATCAACTATACTAACTATTCGCAATGATTTCCCGGCATCACAATGCTGCTTATTGAAGAGTCTGTCAATATCTATGATCTCCAGGCATCGATGACTGGGCTGGCGAAATATTTTGCACTTGATCTAAGCATACGCATTACATCATTAATTTCAAATAAATCAAGGACACTTGCCACTAGTAGCCATTTTGATCTATTACGAGTATTGTCGTATTGGCAAATTTTGGTGCACCACCAACTACGAGTATACTGTTAGCTGGCAGTGAATGTGTTCAAAAGGCCAGTATATTTAATAAAATCAGTTTTCATCTATTTGTCATAGAAATGTTTCATCTATTATCAAGAAAAGGACATCAAAGCCCAGTAATTATGGCTTCTGTGTTACATAGTAAACTTCATAGCACTCACACATATCTAAGTTAAGTTGATATCTACATGGACACGTCAAAATGTTAAAAGGTACAAATTGACTAACTTGATAAAAGAGCAATTCTTTAAAGTAAAGCCTTTAAAATAGGATTTTGAGAAAGTTGATGGACTTGAATTAGAGGAATACTCCCTTGTTTCAAATTGTTCACTAATGTGCCCTGGATTAAGATCTAAATAATTAATAGTTATTGTACGCGGACTTTGATTCGAGGCGTTAGCAGAATCATTGCTTGCAAACTGAACACCAAACCGTTTCCAACAACTCTGATTCAGTTTTTTGTCGGCCCATGTCATTGAAGTTTCTGAAAGTTTCTACAACGATGTACAGTCAATTTTGGATTCTCTTAAAACTAAAGAACTCTTTTTGATTATGGGTGACTTCAACGCTAAGGTAGGCGATCAGCCGGATTTTGAATATGATATTGGTAGGTTAGGGCTGGGAAATAGTGAAACGCAAATGGGAAATGCTTGCTGAATTCTGCCGTGCAAATGAGGTTTTCTTGTGCAACACTTGCTTCCAGCATCCCAAGCGGCGAAGGTATACATGGACGTCACCAGATGGAACAACACGAAATCAAATTGATTATTTTGCTGCACACAGACGTACCGCGAGTATATTCTTGAATCCAGATCGTTTCCAGGAGCCGACTGTGACTCGGGTCACGTGCTGGTGTGCAGCAAGATTAGAATTCGATTACGCAAGCAAGCAGCAGGACAACACACGATACGGCATAACACAGAAGCATTGAAAAACCCAATCACAGCTGAGGCATATAGCGTTGCTACGAAAAACCGATTTGAAGCCTTGGCGGAAGAGATTGACAGCGAATGTCATCCAGAAGGCCTGTGGACAGAGACTTAAAACATATATGATGAAATAGCTAAGTCAATTCTTGGTAAGAGCCGAACATAGGATGAGAAGAACTGGATAACTCCTGAGGCCCTAGCCAAGGTTGATCAGAAAAGACAAGCCTACCAACGTAAAGACAATGACGAATACAAGTGCGTGAAAAAAGTGTGTCGAAAGCGACTACGACGTGACAAAAACAACTGGCTTGCAGTAGAGTGCAATAAAATAGACAAATTCGACAGAAATCGCAACTCGAAAGCATTCTGTGAGAAAGTAAGGGCCACGAAACGAAAAAGCTCAGTCATGAAACAAGCATGCATTGAGGAAGAAAGAGGCACTGGTCTGTCTAGCACAAAGATGTACTCGATCGGTGGCAGCGTTATGGGGAAACCCTTTTCAAAAAGCCCGCTGATGAGCAACCTTTGGAACGAGTAGAATTCGAAGAAACTGAACCAGTACCGTTGCTGCAGGAAGTTGAAGACGCTATTGCAAGGCTCAAAAATGATAAGGCACCGGGAACCGACGGCATTGTGGCCAAACTAATCAAACCATCATGTAAACTTGGAGCTGTAATATTGCATGAACTGGTATGCAGAATCTGGGATACATGTAACTGGCCGGACGACTGGTGGACCCAGCAATTCATACCATCGTACAAGAAGGCGACAATAAAGAGTGTTCCAACTATCGCACGATTGCGTTAATCAGTCACGCCAGCAAGATCCTATTGACGATAATGCTTCAGCGATTGCTCAATAAGGTAGAAGATGAGTCTTCGGATACGCAAGCAGCTTATCGGAAAGGTATGGGGTGTTCTGATCTGCTAGCATCCTTGCAGGCTTTGATTTAGAAACTGGACTCAACAAATCACACCGCCTGCTTGCTTTTCATAAATTACAGCAAAGCGTTTGACTCACTCAAACATGTTCAGCTCTTATATATACTGATACTCAGGGTTTTTCCTCGCTACATGGTTGCTTTGCAACAAGGATTGTATATTGATCACACAGTAATAATCAAATGGAATCAGACTTACACACCAGCTTTTAAGATTGGGAAGGGTGTTCGTCAGGGGTGTATCGTCTCGCCACGCCTGTTCTTATAGACGGAACAGGTGATGGGGAGGCAGAGCTTGGAGAGTTCGGAGTCCACACCGGTGGACGAACAGTCATGGACATGCGCTACGCTGACGATACAGGGTTAATAGTTGACGGCGGCAGAGATCCATCTGATGCCTTATAAAATTGGACGATGCAGGTCGTAGCAGTCATCTGATGCTTAACAACAGTAAAACGAATGTGATGTTCACAAGTAACCCTCCGAACACTGTTGTGAAGCTGAATGGGGAACACATTGACTCGGTATCGCAGTTCAAATACCTTGGATACATCAAAACGGCGAATGGTGACTGTAGTGCAGACATTAAATGCCGCATCGTAATGGCAAAGAAACGAGCACTCGATTTGGTTCCCATTTGGAAAGATCGTGGCATCCGCAAGGAAGTCAAGCTTCGCATTGTTCGTGCTCTGGTGTAGTCGGTATTAACGCATGGAGCGGAAGCATGGACAATAAAAGCAGCAGACGTCAAGCGGATTGAAGCTGAAGAGATGTGGGCTCATCGTAAGATTCTTAGGGTGACTGGTATCAAAGAAGAAGCAACACGAGCATTCTATCAAAGCTCGGAACAACAAGAGAACTGGTAGCGATGGTGAAGAAACGAAAACTGTTATACTTTGGCCACCCGTGTCGCGGAGAAGGTCTTTCTCGTGATATGATGTTCGGATTCCATCCTGGGAATCCCAGACGCGGGTGACCTCGCCGTAAATACATCTATATCGATGACATCAAGGAGTGGACAAGAGAATCAATGGCAGAAGCATTACGAAAGACAGCAAGCAGGACCGAATGAAGGACTCTAGCGAGACGCGCATCTGAAGGAGGGCCATCCTCGAACTCGGGGCCGCTCTGAGTGAGTGAATGATAGCATGATAAAACAAGGCAAAGTGCCATAAGTGAATTAGTGCACCGTGATAGCATAAAATACCACTTTCTTTATTACCAATTTCAATATGTAGCAAGAGCCATATACTTTAATGCATTTTTCATGTTATATTTTGTCCCCCTATCTTTTAAATGTAAGATTAATAATCTAATAAGCTTTGATCAGTAGTAACGGTTCTTAAGAAGCTAATATTACGTGGCCCTACCCTTTATGTCATTGACATTACCATTGTCTAGGCATTGATTTTTAAATATCGTTGATTTTTGTCTGATTACGCCATCTGTAGGGCATTTATACAGTGACGTAGTTGTGATACGCCATTTACTCCAGAGCACTCCTAACGGATTTGAATTCGTTTTAGCGAGTGTTAAATTTTCTAGTGAAGTCAGATAGGAGAAACGGCATAATTTACTAATGTACCCTAAGCCCTATTGTAAACCATCATAAAATGGACTCTACTACTCCTGTGAAGTTTAGCAATTCATCCATAAATAAACATTAGTCGCTGGATCACCAAGTTGATCAACCATTGGCCAAATCCTCATTTCGTAAAAAGTTCCATAGCGTCAGAATTCATGGTTCCTTGACTGTATGTGAAGTTCAGAGCAGCCATTGGTCAATGGCCTCCCAAATCTGTTATTATCTCGGAAACCTTGTAATTTTAGTATATTATCCCCCGGATCTCAATTCCTGATTAGATTTTATCCATAATTACATTTTCGCCATCACACGTCTTCGATACAACACTATCCCCTCATAGACCAGAAATACCCCTCCCCGCCCACCTGAATCCCTTTTTGGCTCATTGCCATTGAGAACATTTTTTGTAGAGGAGGGCCGTAATTCGATTGAAGAGATTCGACCAGCTCTTGCTTCTACGAATATCTGGTCTTCTAATGATGTTGGACTTAGAAATAGACGAGTCTAGTGCAGGCCATCTCAGGTGTAACGATTTTAAGGATCAACTTTAACAGATATCAAAATTAGACTTGGAAGTTTTTTGGTGTTCTGCGTGGTCGGCCAGAGCGACAGAGTCCAGAGTCGAAATTCATCATTAAGCCCATTTTGTGTAATTTCATCGAGGCACATTGCTTCATATGCTTTTGTGAGCTCGCAAAGAAAACTCGCAAAGAGGCTAGCAATGCTGAACTTTGCCTTTTGTGGATGCGTTTTTGCCTTGTTCATTTGTGCTTTGTAATGTGTTCTTTGGTAAGAGATAGATTTTAGCTGTGAAAGCATCAGGAGTGCTGCCCACACCACGCAACGGTGCTGAGGAAGCTACCACAAACATGAAGAAAGTCCAATCACATGTAGCAGTTATATTATTGTTGATGAATAATGTTGCTAGTGAGGAATCTTGTTGACCGATTTTGATTATTTTTGATTTTTTTTTTTTTTTTTTTTGGCTTGCTAGCTTTTTATTACATAAAACATAACACAACACAACAAAAGGAAAGTGTGTAATATGTTTTTTATAATTACATTTTAAATGTAGATCAAATTAATGACTACTTTTTTATCTTATTTTTTTCTAAACATCTCAATAACAATGCTTGAATTGATATTTCCATACAATGACATGATATTAGTAAGCACCAAACTGATTATCTTCCAAGAAGAAGAGAGAAATTATGTTTGTTTGAGTTGAGGTTAGACAAAGTTGAAGTTAAGGCGATGTTTAAGGGTGATCCATTTTTTATGAAACAATCTGTAGAATTCAAATTATCCAGTTAGACTATAAAATGTTCAATACGGGATAGGGGATCCAAATAATACTAGTAGTTGCTTCTCCATTGACGCGGACATTCGTTTGTATTTACAGACTGTGTGGTCACTTTTGTGTCCAGTTCGAGCTTTTATGGTTTTCTCATCAATGAAATGATGATACAGATGCGTTGCACAAGTGATTTTTGCAGAGTGTCCAGTTATTTTTCCATTAATAAGGCCGGCTATATTCGATACTTGTGAGAGAAAGCTTGCAATTGTATTGACGTCCAAAGGAGTCTCACTAGAGCGAGGTTGATTGCGATGGATGTTTAGAAGGGCTCGGCGAAAGATGGGTCTTTGAGAGATTCCATTTTGTTGTAAACATTCCATGAAATGCTTTATAATTCCATGAGGATCCCCAGCGTCGTGCTGCTTTATTGACTTGTTTGAATGATGTCTATCACTGATATACTATCCACACTTTATTGGCATAGACAGTAAAAAGAACATGGTAGCCGGTAGAATCTCTGTCGAAAGTAAATTGTTTCAAGTCCACATTTCTGTGCTCATCTCTCGACCGTAAACCAAAAGTTGCTGCAGTAGAAGTATACAGTTCTTCGTAATGAATGTCCAGTAGTGAGAACGCCTCTTTCTCCCATAGTAGACTTTCTTCATCTTTTGTTACGGTATCAGTATGTTTCTTAACGGAACCGATGCCTAGTTTAGTTAACTCTTTCATTCGAGCATCCCAGAAAGAATGCAGATCGGTAAATGATGGGTCTTCCTCCGCCATTATGACAAGATCGGGATTTCGGCTCTTAACATAACGACTGATTCCATAAAATAGATTATACAGTGTGTTTCAAATACGAAATGAGGTAATGCATCGGATATGAGCTCCTTCTCCGATTCCAGAGTTCGTCAAGATGAGGAAACTGCCTTCCTGTTGTGTTGTTTTTACATTTCACCCACTCCTCATAAGTCTTTGTACACCAAGAATTTGACTTTGTTGCCACTGGAATGTTTTTATGCACAGGTCGTGAAATGCTCTGTGATGAAACGATTTCAAAATGGTCAAGAGAAATTGTGCCAGCAGAATGAATACATTCACAACATAATCAAGAGGAACGTATGTATTGATATACTACCTTGGATTACTTTCATCAGTTAAAATGATATTCAGAGTTCTAATTAGCTTTCGAAGACAAGAGATTGTCTCGATCGAATCAAGGACAATCAATGGATTAATAATGCGACGTCATAGCAGGCGTGCTGATACTGGTTTTCGCCCGCTGTAGCGTTCACGAATTCGACATACAATGAATGCCAATAACATGAATTCGAAGCGCATCGTGTAATAATAAAATTGAGAATATCCGTGATTCTCAATATAGTATGTAGAAGTTCACGTACAAAGCATTTACTATGAAAGCGAGCTAAGGATCTGAAATCCTTCCTAGACTATAACGGCGTTTACATCAATCAAGACAGAACTCAATGCCAACATTAACTAACAAAAAAAGAATAAACAGCTGAAGCAAGAAGTCAATGTCAAGCAGTAAATGTTAAGTAGTCAAGTAGTCAAGTCGTAGAAGTGCTGGAGAAGATGTGGTAATCTTTCATAACCGAGTTGTTCTAAGCAACAATATTCAGCATTTTTGAATCCAATTTTCACCAGCCATGAACATAGAAGTGTTTCAATGTGATACCGTTCATTTACCATCGACTTTAATTTCGGAGTAAACCAAGGATTTTCCCAGCGCTGTGCGTTGACGCCATCAATTCAAGAAATTGACGCTGACGGCGTCAATTTGCCTCTGAAAAGCAGCGTCAGCGTCAATTTAGAATTGATATTTCGCATACTGGCTTATCAGCGAATGTTCCCGACATTTTTGTACATTTTGATGACAAGCTCGACTTCACTACTATTTCTAATTCGCTTTTCTTTCTGTCAGCATTGCTTTGCTGTCCGTGCGGAATGCCGAAAGGAGAGATCTTCAGGCTTACTGTGAAAGTATTCTTATCGACAAAGTCTATTTACCGTTTGAGCTTCAAATGATGAAGTATGATGTAAAATTGACGCCGTCAATTTCAAGATTGGTTGACGGCGTCAATAATTTGGCAATTGACGCTGACGCCGTCAACTTTTTTCATTGACGTGTACAACACTGGATTTTCCCTGCCACTCATTTTTACATAATTAAAATGAATCGTGTCGAGAGCTTTCTGAATATTACAATTTGTAAAACTATCATAATTGTCATAAATTGTATAATTTCCATGCACAGGAAATCCGGTTGACGTTAATGCGTTAAGTAAAACACCGGTTTAAATGCACAGAAGGCTATTCAGTAAACGTTGACATGTCTTAATTCGAAGGTTGTCATGCAATGTTTTATCGGGTGTGCTTTACGATTCGCCCTAACGGACTTTTTGAACTATCTGCACATGTTTAAATGACAGTTCTTCTAATCTACTAAAGGCCTCCAGGCTTCATTTTACTATTCACTCCTTTGTACTCGTACCTGTCAGAATCGTTTAGGTTGTACGATTAAGAATGAGCAAAAAGTAAATGCATCTGCACTCTCTCATGAACATTTTAAGACAAAATGCAGATTCAAATCGAAATTTCGAGTTTAAAGGTTTGCAAGGGGCAGCCGTATTCCACCGCAAAACATCTGCTATCTTTGAAAGTTTAACATCCATCTACTAATGGAGAACTGTTGCATCTGTGGCCATGTGCCCCAGAAGCACATCACAACCTCTTCAAAAGAGTTGAGAAGCTTGTCATGTTAATCTAATGCGTGAAAAACAGCCGTTTTCCGTCAGACGGAATATACTCATTTTGACTCGTCTACATGTACAATAAATAAGTGCAACCTGTCACGTTCTGTAGTAAGTGAGAGTGCACCAAAATATCCTACATACGCGTACAGTGCAGTGCACTCAATTGCTATCACTTAAGCCTACATATGCGCCACTTAAAGTGATTTTCTTTTTCCACAGTGCAGCTTTGGAATCAGCTTTCCCAAAATTTTGTGCATCGCTAGCTTCAGGTACGCAAACACATAGTCAAATTTTGCCAACCTGATTTTCATGCATCTCATTGGCCGACGCGGCTGTGCTTATCCCAGCAGACATATCCGAATAGCAGAGGTGGGCGTGCTTGATCTCATCGGCGATAATGATATTTCGATAAATCAAATCTGCTATATTGATAATCGATGACAATTATCTACCAAAGCCTAATCTAAATCGATAGCCATAATTCGGTCACTTTGTAAAAAGTTAAATATCTGCACTCAATATACATAAGCCTCTTCTCAGTTATTATGAAACAAAACAGATAATCCATTTTGATGTCATGTTTGTAATGTCTTTCAGCAAATGTCAATGAAATCTATCTACACTGCTTGCACATTCAAATGAAAAGTACGTCTTCATTATTAACCAAACCAGCACTAAAAAATCTGGTTAAACAAATCTGCCACTACCTAAAAACAATATAAAATATCAAGTCAAGCAATAATTTGCTGCAATTAGAAAGCGAACGGTAATTAAGCAAAGATTTGCAAATCCAATATTTGCCATTTGTCAAGCAACATTACTTTTTGTTTATGCAGTCGTGTTGCTTAAACTAACCACATATGAAAGCAAACACTCAACATAGTCTTCATTTTATATAAATGAGAAAATAATCGATTTAGAATGCTAAAATATTGTCTGTACCTCGTATTGCCAGCTGAATTGAACGATTGATTCAAAAACTCCACCAACTGTATGAGCATACAGATAGGAAAGGGTAATTTCTTTAAATCATCAAAGCATTTTCTAATTGTTCTTGAAAATATTGAGAATTGATTGAGTAAGATGGGGTAATTCGGATGCATAATCATTATTTATCTTTAATCGCCAGATACAAGTTGTCAAATACTTCTATCGGAGTTTTTGAAACAGTTTTTCAAAACAGTTAAAATTGCATCAATCAGCCAGACAGAATGAAAAGATACGAAATAATTGTTATCAGTATTCGAAATTATTCAATTATCAATTACCACTATTTCAGTTCTCAAAACTTCGAAAGCAAGAGAAAATTACAGTTTTGCGATTTTTAATTATGAGCGATCGAGCATAGCGGCTTCTTGTCAATCAATTTGGCCAAGCCTCTGGATACAGCATTAAGGCCGGTTTATACTTCTGGCGTATAATTATGTTGCCATCGACTGCACTACGTCGACTGGAAAAAGCTTCAGTCCACTGACTGTCGGTCGACCTGCTCGTTTTTAATTATCGATTGAGCCGAGCAAAGCGGATTGTTGAAAATGCCTTTGGCATCTTGACCAATCGGTGGCGAATTTTTCATGCTCCTATTTGCATGAACCTTCGGAAGGCCAAGAAGATGGTCTACACATGCATAATTTTACACAACTTCTTGCGACGATTTGATCATGAAACTGCACCTGCTCATCGATACATTCCGGATCACTCTATTGATTTCGAGGATAATAATGGCGAAGTAACTCCAGGAACATGGAGAGCTGAAACTGCTGAGGATACTGGACTTTCAAACATCAGCAGGGTTGGATCAAACAATTACGGAAAACATACTGCTAAAATTCGAGAGAATTTCAAAACACACTTCAACAACACCGGGGCTGTTCCATGGCAAACAAAGGTTGTCACCCAATGTGCTATGAACATTGATGATTGAATTTGCATGCAACAGCTGATGACGATTTGTGTACGTTTTCGAAATGGTTTTGGCGAAAAAGTAAGTCGCTTTAAAGTCCTATTGACTGGTTTATCTTGGGATACAAGAATATGAGCTAGTCTACATCAATCTCGCAAATTTTTTATTGCCTGTAACATGTTATGAAATTAAATAAAATATCACTTGGGCACAGACCAATCTGAGGCATGTAATAACCATTTCACAAGCCTGTATAGCTATGCATCAATTATTGACCAAAAATCATGCTTATGCTTCGTCGAGATGCAATCATATAATTCTATAGGTCTAATGCTTGGTTTTTTGGTGGCTATAGGTCAACTCAAAAAACATTGATTTATTAGATTAACTAGTTCGATGCTTCATGTAGATTGCTGTGCAGTCTACTTTTGGTATGATTGAGCTTAGAGCCATTTTGTCTCATTTCAGTATATTATTCAGATGAATTTTTGAAATACATTAGTAATCAAGTGCATTCGAATATAGGAAAATCTATCAATGGTCTGGCTACATTGGGCCCAAGATTCTTTATTTCATGAATAATTACAGGCTGTCTTTTAATTACACTTTGTTTTCATAATTGCCGATGCTATGTGGCTTTCAGGAAGCTCTTTCTAGGCCTACTTCCCGTAAAGCGTTGAATGCAACTTAATCATGTTGACTGCAGATAACTTATAAGAAACAGTGCAAAATTTCATCCAAAAAGCTGTATTTTGGTTGCTGAGCAGGATCACACATGCACTCAGATGTTGCGATACTCAAGTTTACTGTCCGTGTCCACGTGAATGGAAGCGTCATGATTCACTGGTTCCCGCTGCATTGGATACAATTGTTCATCGTGCAGTTGCATCTCTTTGTAGTTAAAAAGTACGCGTTGAATGTCCATCTTCACCTTTGACCTGTATACTGGGGTCAGGCTTCTCAAACTTTCGGCAACATGATTGCCAAAAGCCAAGCAGTAATTCTTCAAACAAATCAACATTCATCAACATTTCTTCAGACATTGCACTGCGCTATCAGTCGACTGGTTGCAAATGAAGTTGGATCGATTCCAACTTCAATGCGCTCCCAGAAACATCAGCCGACTGAACTATGTGACTCATCAATCAATGACGCCGGTTACAGTGAGCTGTATTTTTTTCTCTGTCGAAGTCAACCGACTAATGTCAGCGTAAGCCAGTTAGCGTTGACTGGCGCGTTACGCCAGAAGTATAAACAGACCTTTAGAAACCATCGAAAAATCAGCCGTTTGCTTATGAATCAGCAGTGGTTGTACCCAAATATAGACGACCAGAATTCTTGGAATTGTTGACGTCAGCGTGCTAGTTAGATGTAGTCTAGTTTAACCCATTCAGTCTATTCCAACACGAGGGGATATTTCTCAGACGCTATCGCAATGACATGATTCATCACCTTCTGGTCGGTGGTATTCACTGAGTCTAGTGGACCCGACCGGATTCAATGTGTGACGTGGGCTGAGTGGTTCTGTGGAAGGTGTGATGGTGGTGGTCTATTTTATGAGTTTGCCAAATGCACCTGGATTTTCTTTAACGTTTATTACATTTGTTCTGACTATTTCTGTTCGTTTAGAACTATGGAACTTGTTGGAGTCCGAATTAACCCAACTTTTTCTTTTTCTAAGTAGTCCTCGTAGAAATTATCCAGACAAATTTCAACCAGGCTTACAGTTGCAAACTCACTAGATGTATTGTATATGACGTCCAATTTTCGGTTCATGTGGGATTTTAGAGCATTAGCATCAATACAAATAACCAAAAATACTAAAAAGGGTAAAAAAAGGTGTCTAAATTACCCGAATTATGGATCAGCATTTCATATGAGAAAACATGAAAAAAAGATAAACTTCTACAGTAAGCATATCAGGTGGAGTAGCAACTCAGTATAAATACCCAATATGTATGCATATATTTTCAATGGTTATGTCGATTTTATTAAATGAGCTCGAGTTGAGACCCAGTACCAAATGTATGAGATAGGCCAAGTTTTGCAGTTTGAAGAAATTAGCACGGAATTGACAGATCATGACAACAATACAGAAGGAATAATAGTACGGTATCTTATAAATCTTCCGCGTCATGAAAACCTTGGAGAGGCAATGTTTACGAAATTAGCAATTCAATGGATCACTATTATTTTAATGCTCAGCCTCCTCAATAAGACGTTTTTCTTAAGGGTCCACAATGCTATTCAGATTCGAGAAATGAAGCAAAAATTTAGTAAGTCATAAAATCATACCGATGAAAATTGAATAAAATTCGACCAAGAACTCATTAAGATTTCAACTCTTCTATGAATATACATTATTCCACTCCTACATTATAATGCGTTTCATGAACTTTCATTTATAATAAGCGTAATTTCCTCTTAATTAAGATACCTGTGTTACAATCCCGTCTCCAGACGCTTCATTAGTGACCAGGCAAGTTGGCCCTTAGGAGGACCAATGAAACGTTCACGGTGAGTCAGTGGCCTTCAGTTAGGAACGAGAGCAGGAGTCAAGCACCAGCAAGGATCATTAGGTTCTTTGAGAGTCACTGAGGTCAGGAGCAACGTGCGTCCGTTTTCCGCGGACACAACCGTAGGGGTCACTTAGTGTGACAAAGAAAAATGCGGCAGCGCGCGTGGCAGCATCTTGTCTTCGCGATAATGGTCAACCTGTGAGTACGGAGGTAGCTGTTTACTTCTGAGACATAGGTGTCTCATTGAAGTGATGTCATAGTCGGAATTGGTGACTCCCACGCGATCAATTGATCAACGGAAAGAGGGAGAGAAAGAGAGAGAAAGTCTTCTGCCGATAGCGACGGGGAGAGAGAGCAGCGAAGAGCATGACCATGTCCGTCACACCTGTTACTGAATATTCACTCCTTTTGATATCTAATTAGCTTCGTGCTATTTGTATAGAGGTGCAAAAATCACTAGCATATAAACACAGGAATAATTAGCAAACATTTAGTTTCTCAAAAAGGAACAATAAGCATTTTAGACCGCAGGACCGCAGTCTCCGCAAAAGAAATAAATCTTCTGATATATATGAATTTTCACTTTAAGCTGACTTTCTTTTAGTCGACACTCTACCTAACTTACTCTATGAACTCTAATTATGATTTAGTGAGGACATTTATGAATTCATCTGAAAATCAGTTTGAGAAATAATGCAATAATACGAATGTAAAGTGGAATGTCTTTGTGTTGCTGCAATAGGCCTATACTTTTCACGAATTGATAGTAGTCTAATGTATATATGAGGTAGATCATTGAACCCTTCATAGAAATGTGCGACAATCGCTCGCTCATAATTGTTATTCATTATTATGTTATTTGCTGTTTTAGAAGTTAATTTGATATTTAGTTTCCGTGATTGATTATCACATTCAATTATCAAATATAGCATTCAACTAGCGAATTCGCTCAAAAAATATTGCGATTTAAAATAGTTCTATTTTATTAGGATTGAAATTGAGTTGTTCATCGAAGTTATCATATTTCTTTAACCCTCCAGGCGGTGGGGGGGGGCATATTTATGCCCCCCCTTTGTATTTTTCGATCTAATTCATGAAATATGAAACGTATGATTCTGAAATTTTCAGTAGCTTATTTTTTGTGTATTTTTGACAATTTCCTGTAAAATTATTAAAATTGGATCACAGGAACGACCTTTACATGATCTTTATTCAAAAGCACTTTCGAAATTTTATCAAATCAGTGAAATTCTTCAGAAATTTTGTCTATGAATGAATTCTTATTGCTTGGAATCACTCATTACGTATAGAATAACTTATTTGACTATAAATAACTTTATGCTTATCACGGTTTACCAATTCAAATTTGAAAATAAGCTGCATATACTACTTACAATGATATTGTAAGTACTTTATAGAGTAATATTAGTTTTTACATCTTTTTTATTACTGTTATGTATTGAAAATATATTCACATGTATATGTTATGTATTTTCTACATGTAGGCAATGTATTTTCTACATGTAGGCATGTATATGTGCTATTTGAAAATAAATATATGGAATACTGTTTTCAAAATTTGTAGAAAAAATGCGTTCTAAACACTATAAAAGATTTTTTTGTGAGATTATTACAATGCGAAAACCACCATTGTATTCAGAGAACTTGAAACATGTTTGAGTCAATTTTTGCGATAATCTGATGATAAAATTTCGCTAAAAACATAAAAAAAAATTTTCTGAAAAGAAAACGCATTTTCAAATTTTGAAATGCTATTTATAGCATGAAGACAGTCAAATTAAGTAATGCAAATGGCACCACTGAATTTAGCATGTCCGAAATGTGTAAGGGCCAGCATTTCATAAAATTCGCACATTTAGTTTAGGATATCCTGGGGGGGGCATAAATCCTGAAGGGCCCACCGCCTGGAGGGTTAATGGTGAATAGGTACAAGGCAACGGTTTGATCCAGTAGTAAACAATTTCTCAAAGATTTTTTGTTTGTCTAATTATTTTCATCAATCCTAGTCAATTTGACCGTGAAAATTACGAATCTCGAGTTAGTTTTTTCACTGTGATGAGATATTGAACATTATGCAATCTTCGGTTAGATCTACATGTATTTCACGACGTGTGAGTGCAGTGATCGATTTCATACATTTCGTGAGGATTTCATACAAATACCGAACTAAATTTCATGAAAGTAAGTTTCTTCTGTAAGATGTTGCTCTAATTTATTTACATTCTTGATGTGATTACATGATTTATTACAAAAGTAATACATACAGTTATCTGACACAATTTTAGACCTATGTGTTAAAAAATCAATGAGATGTTACATGTTTAAAACTTGCTGTCGCGTAGTGTAGCTTGTAATATGATCACGTTGAAGAAAGTGCTCTTATTGATAGGACTATGTATTAAAGTGATAGTAACCCATCGGATTGCTAATTTAACAAACTCTATCACCTCTCCACACAGGTTGACATGACACGGAGGATTTGTAAAATGCTATTACTCTTCTGTTTTGGCATCACGATCAGGAAATCACAAATTTTTCCAAAAGTGTAAAAATGTGCATGTCTCACATGTGATGCTGGGTCTCATTCGATTTCATTTAATAAAATCGAAACTGCATGCACGAAGGGTTGCAGTTGCTATTGCTGAGTTGATATTCTACTTAATCTATGCAAGACAGAGACAATTTGACAATGTCAGAATTCGTCGCGGATACATGACGGAACTAACGCGGAAGAAGTGAAAATTTGACTGATTTATTTTCCATGTATAAGTCGATTTCCCAAAACCATGATCTTCGAACTCATGAACATTTTTCAGGAGGGGGCAGTCAGTCGAATATTTTCTAAGTGTTGATCCGTGGCGACTCGCTACGGAACTAACTCGGAGCAAGACAGAGAAAATTTGACTATGTTAGAATCCATCGCGGATACAAGTCGGAACTAACACGGAACAAGTGAAAATTTGACTAAGACATTTTCCATGAAGAACGAAAATTTGTCTAAGTTTTTCCTACACAAAAGACGATTTTCCAAAACCTTGTTGTTCATGCCTTCACTTCATGGCATTCTATATAAGGTTGCTGGGCATAAACTGGAAATGTCCAATTTATGCCTGCTAATTTCAATGTATTTTCAATGGAGTTACAACTTCCCATTGTATACCATGTATATAAGACTGATATCTTTGATAATGCCCAGAAATTCATTAACGGCCCGGAAAATTCATGGCCTGGAAATGAAACCATAGAAATATTTCGCAACATGGCATACAATGATTATGGCATCTACATTTTTCGGGCTGTCAATGTCAAATTGTCGGGCCGCTAACGCGGCCCTCTAATTTGCCATTGACGCCCTCAAAACATAGCTGTCATCATATCATTTATGCCCTCCGTTTTCATATATCTATCTTCTATCTTAAACATGATCATTTCGATGTTATTACTCGTTCATCGACATCTATGGACCACGTCACAAGTTTCTTTTTCATCCATAATGCATGCTATTGTGCAGCTTTCTATGTATACAGGTTAATAATTTCCACAATCAAGTCGTTGTATAGCACCCATAGAAGGCATTGTATTCGAAAGAGAGAGAGAGAGAGAAATGTTTATATTGTATCGTCGAATAGAAATCAGAAATAAAATACACAGATAAAAGTAGCAGAATGACAGTTTTGTTTAGTCGAAACTAAGAACACATTCGTATACGCGTACAAAAGCAAGTATAAAACTAATAGTCACGTGCATTTAGTGTCTCGTAGATGACCTTGAAAGGGTGCTACAAATGCGTGGAAAAAAAGAATTTTGACGACGCAAAATTCTACAGAATGGTACGGCGAGACGCCCACTTGGTAAATAACTGGGGAACAATTCTCTGATGGAAGTCTCTTTCCAGGCTGTTGAAGGTGTTGATAGCTTGCGACCATCTTCTAGCTTCAATGTCATCCAGCTTCAGATCACGCGATTTGATTTTCAGACAGCGCCTCTGAATCTTCTCCAGTCGGTTTGAGTCTATTGAGGAGATTCCCACAAACGCTGGGCAGCAGTACTCCATCAGCGACCGAACCAATGCTTGATAAATGGTAGTGAAGTCATCAATACTAGTGACAGATCTGACACGCCTCAAAATGTACATGCGTTGAGCACACTTTTTCTCGATGAACTTTACATGGCCTCTCCATCCAAGGTTCGCATCCAAATGAACCCCAAGAAACCGAATGCTGCCTTGGAACTTGACAGTTGGGATGGCACCCTCGATACTGCAAATGCTCTTGAATCCACCGCGGTAATTCACTAGACCAGTGGTTTTCTCCGTATTCAAGGTCATTTCATTCGACGCAACCCAATCTGAAATATTGTCAAGATCACTTTCGATCTCAGCAAGATCCTTTGGAATGCTGGACTTTCGGACTTTTGAAAAGAAACAAATGTCGTCAACATACTTGATTATGTGATTCGAGGGGAAAATAGTCTGAAGCGATGAAATATAAATGCCGAACAAATAAGGTCCTAGGAGTGACCCCTGTGGCACTCCTCCTGTGACCTTCATCAATTCACTCTTCTGTCCATCAATGCGTACTCTCTGTTGCCTGTCCGATAAGTAGCTCTTCAATAACAACAGAAATCCCACAGGAAGATTCATCTGACTGGCCTTGGAAAGCAGCTTTGAGTGACAAACTCTGTCAAAGGCCTTGGAGAGGTCAAAGCTGATCAGAATAGCGGCTCCCGTATGTGGGTCATCGGCAAATCTGGTTAGGGCATCGTGAGCATAGATGACAGCGTGAGTTGTTGATGATTGCTTCCTAATCCCGTATTGATTAGCACCAAGGTGAGCTGTTAGCTGGGGACGGATGCTTGATAGGATGACACGCTCGGCAATCTTGGCTGGAATTGGCAAGAGGCTAATCGGTCTGGATTTTTCTATTACATTCTCCGAGGTATTGTAAGGTATTGTATTCTATGGTATTGTTAGTTTCTATGATAGCACCATAATTACCTAGATATTATAGTATACCTAGATTTACCTACTTTGCAACGATATAGGTGACGGTGACTAGGCATAATAGAATTAGAAAAAGCATCTTCGGATTTCGTCTTCAGGTTTGAAGAGTTTTCTAATGGACTTGCAATCGCTCACTTTGCTTTTGCTGCGGCAATGTCTGTTAGTGCGCTCATTAAGAGAAGCCATTTTGTTGAACGATTCCAGCTTTGATAGTGGTCATTCTACCAGATGCAACTATAGCTCTACTGTGGATGATGCTTGCAAAAAGAGCGTTTTGACTGCGCAATGTGACGGCCCAACATATATTTTGTGGTGATATAATATCAACATACCACGTCCAAGTCACTATCGGTGTTGGGCTAGAGCGTTTCTTTGGATGATAAACAGAACTCACCCTCTTGTTGCTTCCGTCATTATTACGTTGACTGTGATCAACCAAAACCATTGCATTCCTTTACAAAATTTCACTAGATATTCAGCCTCTTTTTTTACTGCAACCTTTCCACTGTTTATATATTCTATCATAATCCGTCAAACATCATTTTGGTTGTGTTAAAATACATTGACCTTCTGCAATGTTGATCAGAATTTTGTGGAAATTGGACAATGCGTTATGTCGAGACAACCATTCACTATTCCAAAATATATCAAGGTCCATGCCATTAAAAAGGGCATCAAAATAGCAATCTTGTCCTATTGACCTTCAACTTCAAATGCGAGATGCTGAAATATAATATTTTTGCAGATAACTGCGTTTGATGCAACGCATAATAGGAATAGGCTTGCAAAATTGAGCTATTCAGTACATGCGCATTCAATTAGGCAACCATTTGCTTTTGTTAATTTTCCATGAGATAAATAAAATCTTCCATTTTTTTGTTCACCGACCGCTTATTGCCATTATGCAGCCAGCAAACTGACACATCCTTATCTCAAGGTGCTATACTAGAAATTGTATGCTTTCTATCTCTAGAAATTTGAATCTCAATAATCATGTAAAATTTACCATAGCATGGTAACCTGTCATGTTTCATAATGGAAAAATGTTAATCAAAAACTTGTGAAATAACAAGATATAGACTTCAAGATATCCGTGTTTAGAGGTAATTATGAGAGATATCCGTGTACAGAGATAATTATGGAAATTATTAACCTCTTCTGAAACATATCTATAGCATGCATTATAACAGATAATGGATGATTTATTTCGGTCATATAGAACTTATTAACCTTAAGCCTAACGGCCTTCGGTTAATAAGTTCTATAATGACCTCAAAATCATCCATTATCTATTACATAATAGTTCAGGCATAGACTTCTAAATTTCTCTGGACAGATAGGTTGAAATTGGTCTCCTACATGATCAGGTCAGCAATGCTAAATTAGAATACCTTACAAATAGACTGTCATCAAGTATCTTCAAGTTTCTGAGAACATTCTGCCAGCACAATGCAGGTAAAGCGCAGTATGCATGTACATGTATATTTATGTACATACTATGAGTAAGGACGCATGGGACTGCATGTTTATGCGTTAAGCTCATGTGCTAGACCTCCGCGTTGTTTGCTAATTTTGCGTTTTTGTTTCGAACAACTCTCAGAAATGAGGCATCCGAGATGTCATGAACAAAGTTTTTGCACAATGCTGTTGAAACATTCTATTGAGAATCGGAAATCTGATTCATGTCCGTGTGTACAGTGAGTTTATGTGAAGAATTAATAGGAAAAGTCACCAAGGGAAATGATACATCGATATTCTGAGTACCGATTTTTTCATTTTTTTAAAGCAAGTAACTATTTTCTGAGACAACTATTCAGTTTGATCTCATAGAATACCCTCCACCAAAGAATGCATGGCTGAAGCACACATGCGTTTGGTGGAAAAGACCCTCATAATAGATTTTATTCAAAATTTTTGCAGCTTCATGGATGTCGAACATTGCCTAACTTAATATTTCGGACAGTGCTTTCTCAACAGAAATCACAATTTTTAAATTTCAGAAGTGAAAGGCAACAAGCGCCACTGTCATCATCTCGATTATTTGGATTTATATTAGAAATTAGTCTTTGCATGCAAACATTTACATCCTGCATGCACTTCATCTTCTGTGGATGACTGCATGATACTTTATCATCAACATTTCTCAGACTGAGTCTGGAAAACTCAAATAAAGTTGTTTTTATTTTCCTGTGCGGTGACGCATGGAGATAAAATAATTTGTTCCAATCAAAACACTTCAAGATAATCCGATTGTTCTTTCTCGAGCACTTGTCATTGTTCTCAGAAGAGCTCCATCACAGGTCGGATCGCTCCATATCTGTTCAGACCTCCTCAGAAGTGGCTGCTCAGGTTGGGAATGCTTATTGTGTCCATCATCATTCACGGTGGGTCTGAAGGCGAAAAAAATCGATTTTTCGACTCCATTCAAAATATTACAAAAATATGATATCTTAGGGATAGACGGCTCAGAAAATCAAAAGTCAAAAATAAAAGGCCGGTAGCTTTGCTCTGTGACGTCATTAATTCAAAATGGCGCCTTTTTGGGTTTTTTGAATTTTTTGCAATTTTTCATTTTTTCGCTCCATCCAAAATATTGACTGATTTAGGTATTTTAGAGATACAGGATTGAGGAAATTCAAATTTTAGAAAAATTGGCCGGTAGCTTTTTTGATAATGTCATTTTGAAAAGATTCAAAAAAATTTTATTTTTGATTTTTTGTTCAAAATAGACGATATTTCACTACATGCAATTATTTGACTCCATTTCAAAACAAATCAGCATACGATACTATTGGGTTATCTGATTGAGAAAATCTAAATTATAAAATAATCGGTCGGTACCTGTTTTGGTGGCGTAATGTTTAAAATGGCTGTATTATTGCTTTTTCACTTTTTAGTTTCTAAAGTAGGCCTACAACTTAGTTGCCAAGAACAACTGATTTCGCAAGAGTATATGATATATATTCACCAATATATCAATCTTTAAACTACATTAGAACAAAAACAATAGAACAACACTAACAAACTCAATGTATAAAATCCGATGTTGTATTCGCAAACAGCACGAAGAAAGCTGTCAAAATAACGTGGATGGGCTAGCTTAAGTTTATACTTGCCCCAAGTGTCCTTGAAATCTGCATGAGCGGCTTTTGATGCTTGTTCAGACCAGATTCCAAGGTCACTGTTGGCTCGCTCGCAAAATTCCGTCACATGGTGGAATACGATATGCAATTTCGGTGTTATTGGTAAACCGAGATCCTTGAATGCCTCGTAGAATTGTTGAATATGATTTTGATAATTGACATCCAAGGAAGATCCGTAACAGGATAACACAACCAATCTATAAAGAGAGAAAAGCTCAACAAAAGGAAGGCATTGAAGTGTGCAAAGGGACCTCAGAATATCAACATTATTCAAAAGCTTCATGCACGAATTTCCATTAAAAGCCCCACCATGCATGGCTTCTCTCTCCACGTGACACTTTTGTGGCCAAATCACGGCTTGTGGCCAAACCTTCGTAAGATGTGTGTATAAAGTGTTGACTACCCCTATCAGGAGGTGAAGTCCTGGAGGAACAAGGATATCAATAACTTTTTTGTAGGAGTGGTCAAATCACTTTTTATCAGAGGAGAATGAATCACATTCCCAAAACTTTTCGCGCTTGATTTTCCCTTGCTGCTTGTATAATACCATGTCCAGAACTTTTCATTCAGATTTTCTATGGTCCTGAAAATGTACAAAAATCATTTTCATCAAATACAATAATGATAGACTATATTTCTAATATTTTACAAATAGGCATAGGCATACGTCATATGTCATTAATTCTGTCAATTCTTATTAAAACCTATGATCCAGTAATCTTATTATATCATGTTTGTGATCAAGTTCTTTTATACGATTGTAGTTGCATGATAACATAACTAGATATATTGGGTCCTCGGCCTAAAATGAAAGTGCACAAATACTTAAAGTGAGGGTATTGTATTAATTTGATACGAAAAAGTCGTTAGGCGTAGTGTATAATAAAAGATTGCAAAATAAAAGCGTGGTAGCCTATAATAATAAAGATTCTCAGTAAGTGAAACGGTTACATAATGTTAACACACGAATCCATAGAATATAGGCCTATAGGCTAATTTGTATTTGGTAGAATCCGATAGCAGTAGGTGCATTTATACGAAGGTAATTTACTCGTAGATCTTATAACACGATTCATGTAAGGATTAATTATCAGCAAGAAGTATGAATACGTTGCATTTAGATAATATATTCATGCAGAAACTATTTAGTCTATTAGAGATATTCTGCTTTAATAAACATGTATTCCAACTTACCACATCCGTCGTCTTCTTTTGTAAAGACGTTTAACATCACTTTGATGAACCCGCCTCCGCCATCAATCGATATTTTAATAAATACGTCTTCGGAATACATGTCCTTTGACTCGCAAATTATATCAATCAACTTCATGATATCCTTGCAATAGACCATTGGCCTTTTATCAACATTACAGAACTGTCAAAAAATCAGTTGTCTCCACTTCAAAAAGGTCATCGAGAAAGTGGGTAATAGCATGTAAATTTTCTTTTAAATTGGGCTTGATCTGCAATTGATTTTGTGTAGATGTTCGAAGCTCACGACTAAGTTTCAATGTTTTATTTCGTGAAAGATTAAGTTCGTTCTGAATATTTGCGAAATTTTCTGCAGTTAGCCCAATCTCTGCTTGCATAACATGATCAGCATCATCGTTGGCCGTAACACCGTGCATTGCAGCAAGATTTTTTGAAAATGTTGCTTTTGTACACTGATGGGGCTGCCTTTAGCAATCTTGGAGAGACATTTGGCACACAACTTACTTGGTGTTGCTGGAGAAGCAGGTGTTGCAGAAGTTTTTTTCGGCTGTATGACTTTCCCTTGCATTAAATTCATATTTGTAGACGACTTGGCGATTCCACAAATTAGACAATCGCACTCAAAAGAAGCATGCCTCAATACACGTCCGATCGTAGAAAAATCTGGTAAGTCTATATTGTTGGGGGAAAATACCTCGTGCATATTCAGAAACCTTAATACGGCAAGATCCACAGATTGCAGTTGGCAAACTCATGTCATCCGGATCATAATCCATCCAATACATTCTGATTGTTTCCATTTTACATGATGTTATCAGCCGCATCTCCTTCGACTTATTCAGACAGAGTAAGCATACTTTTTCTCTGCAAGCGAGATGATTCAACCGCTGGTACGGCATGTTCGATGATGAATGAACGATTAATGAATTGCATACTCTTGAACAAATGCACACGAGTAAATGAGCCCTCCAATCACGCATATCGTATTCCACCACGTGACGGAATTTTGTGAGCGAGCCAACAGTGACCTTGGAATCTGGTCTGAACAAGCATCAAAAGCCGCTCATTCAGATTTCAAGGACACTTGGGGCAAGTATAAACTTAAGCTAGCCCATCCACGTTATTTTGACAGCTTTCTTCGTGCTGTTTGCGAATACAACATCGGATTTTATACATTGAGTTTGTTAGTGTTGTTCTATTGTTTTTGTTCTAATGTAGTTTAAAGATTGATATATTGGTGAATATATATCATATACTCTTGCGAAATCAGTTGTTCTTGGCAACTAAGTTGTAGGCCTACTTTAGAAACTAAAAAGTGAAAAAGCAATAATACAGCCATTTTAAACATTACGCCACCAAAACAGGTACCGACCGATTATTTTATAATTTAGATTTTCTCAATCAGATAACCCAATAGTATCGTATGCTGATTTATTTTGAAATGGAGTCAAATAATTGCATGTAGTGAAATATCGTCTATTTTGAACAAAAAATCAAAAATAAAATTTTTTTGAATCTTTTCAAAATGACATTATCAAAAAAGCTACCGGCCAATTTTTCTAAAATTTGAATTTCCTCAATCCTGTATCTCTAAAATACCTAAATCAGTCAATATTTTGGATGGAGCGAAAAAATGAAAAATTGCAAAAAATTCAAAAAACCCAAAAAGGCGCCATTTTGAATTAATGACGTCACAGAGCAAAGCTACCGGCCTTTTATTTTTGACTTTTGATTTTCTGAGCCGTCTATCCCTAAGATATCATATTTTTGTAATATTTTGAATGGAGTCGAAAAATCGATTTTTTCGCCTTCAGACCCACCGTGCATTCTTTTCATGAAAATAAAAGGATCTCCGTTTCTTGCTCCTCTTGACTTCAGGACATTTATGGTGTAGGAATCGGCGACTTCTCTGTTCTTCTCGAAATTGTCCCTCACCATGTTCAATGATATTGGTGGATGTAGCGTTAGTCTTCTGTCCGTTGACTTCGGCTTCACAAGCAATTTCGTCAGCCTTTCCCAAATATTACATAATTGAATACGATTTGGAATTTCTTTTTCTGGATGGTCATTCAGATATTATACAAAAGTCATCAGATTGACCGCTTTGGAAACTTGCGATGGATGATGTGCTTGCTGGAATGGATTTCCCTCTACGTAGTAGATGCGAGCGCTCGCAGAATTTTCGACAGTCAATGATGCAACGACGCTGAAGGGAAGATTTCAACTCATAATCACCATTTTCACTGTCGTGTGACTTTTTCACGCGCTACGCCTGGGCTCGAACATTGAAGACGAAGCGTGGGACGGAAGTGGTTGATGCCCTTCGGAACATTTTTCTCACTGATGGCAAGATCCCGAAGCGAGTGCAGACGGATCACAGGAAAGAATTTTAGAACCGATGGGTGAGTGAATTGTTTGCAGAGCATGGTACTGAGCTGTTCAGTGTCAAGAGTGCCTAGAAACCGGCGGTGGTGGAACGTTTCAATTGAACGCTAAAGGAGCCAGTAGTATAGGGTATGAGATCCGGCGCATCGCTTCGCTCTGCAACGGATCTCATACCTAGGTAGATACAAAAAAAAGAAAAAAATAGGCCCCTCCCGAAATTCACAAAATGAAATTACTAATGCAAAATAGGGTCCAATTCATAACATGAAATTTAAAAAGGAAAATAAGGTACTCCCTAACTTCATAAAATGAAATTACAAATACATATTAGCAACAGCAATGTTCATTGTATTAAAATATTCATTTAAAAATGGAAGATGAAAATGAAAAAACAAAAGAACCATCAGCCCCCTTATATCCGATATTATCACAATTTAAAACAAGTGAAACTAAACCTTCGGTTCCCAATGAAATGAAACACA
The DNA here is from genome assembly GCA_907163375.1 of Prostheceraeus crozeri. Lineage (NCBI taxonomy): Eukaryota > Metazoa > Platyhelminthes > Polycladida > Euryleptidae > Prostheceraeus > Prostheceraeus crozeri. The sequence continues at coordinate 24,332 of CAJQUW010000443.1, read as the reverse complement.
AAGACAGGATAAGGTATATGAAAGATAAGGAGGCACAACTATTGTTAAAACTAGAACATTATGATAAATTAAGAAAAAGATGGACTATAGTGAAGAATGTAGCACAAGGAGTTGGAGTATTCTTAACAATTTCTTTAGGCGCTCTGACTATTGTTATTTCTTCTGGCGTTCTTACAATTCCTGTTGTTGCTACAGCTTTGACAAGTACAGGTGTTTTTACAACTTCACTTGCGACAATAATAGATAAATCTTTAATGACTAAGAAACGAAAATCATTGAATAAGAAACATTTACATGTCAAAGAAGTATATGATAAACTACATTGCTATTTTCAAAGATCAATTGAAGATAATGTTATTACATCAGAAGAGATAGAAGCTTTTGACAAAATAGCTAGAGAAGCTAATAAAACTCCCAAAATTCCTCAAGACAAAGTAGAGAGTGAAGCTTTTTTAGACGAAATAAGAACTTTATTAAAAACGGTAGAACAAAGTTCCATAAATCAAAAATAAGTTGTTCAGTAAAGTCGACTCTACAAGTTTCAGCGCCTTTGGTGCAGTGTTTTTGCTGTATCTCTATGCTACCACAAAATTCAAAAATTATATTTTAAAATGGATAAAATTAGACCTGATAACCAAAAAAGAATAAAACAACTAGAAGAATTAATAAAACAGAAAAATATTATGAAGAAAAAACATAGACATTATCGAATGCTACAAGCTGGTGTTCAATCTGATATGTTAGAAAAAATGCACCTAACTGAACAAGTGAAAACTGATTTTGAAAAAACTATTGCACCACTCAAAATTCTTGAGAAAGAACTTGCAGACCATGATAAACGAATTGATATATCTGATCCAGTGCAGAAAACCATCATGGATGATTATGGTTTGTTAGAAGCAAACATAGACAAGAAATTACCAAAATCTATGCTATTTGAGCATTCCACTTCATTTGTAGATGGAAAGCCATCTCTTAGATTTTTCTTAGGTGGAGAAGAATTATTTCCACAACCTTTACGGGGTTTAATTTGTTCACCAGATAAATCACCTTTTAGTTTAGATAGAAATTTTGTAGATCTTTTAAGAGGAGCGAATTTAAATAGATATGATGTAGATGATCTAATAAAATATAAAACTATGTTAGATAAAGTTGGAACTACAAAAACTCTTAAACGTTATAAACAATTAGAAAACTTATTGCCTGAAACAGGAAAAGGATTACAAACAGAAACAACTGTATTACTGTCCGATGACCCACTAGAATTAATAAATAGATTAGAGATTTTATTAGCTGAAACAAAAGAGAAACATAACTCTAGTTTTAACGAAATACATGCAATCTTAAAAAGACTATTAGAAAAGAAAATTATAAGTGAAAAAGTCTACAAAAGCTTATCTAAATTATTTAGTTAAAAATGTCTTCGGCAGAACTAGAAAAAATTAATAAACATTTAAAAAATTTTACCGAGATTTTGTCCTAATCAAAATTTACTACGACATTAAAATTTATAGCAACTACTTCCTTGCATACTTGTAATTTAGATCCTATTATTCACTTAGAATAAGACAAACATTATGAAGTAGCATTAACTAGTTTTTCAACATTTAACACTATACAAAATGTTATCAAAGATGTAAATGACCGATTTAAATATTCAAATGACAAAGGTAAAACTTGGAAAGAATTAACTTTTCTTCCTGGATCTTATGAAGTTGAATCGATTTCCAATGAAATAAAAAGACATTTAGGTATTCAATTTAAAGACAAGAAACAATTACATTTCGCAGTTGAACCAGCAGTAAATAAATTTTCTCTTACTTTAGATGAAAATCATCAAGTTGATTTTGATATTGACAAATCCTTATCAAGACTATTAAGATTTAAAAAGCAACTCTATGCACAAGGTTTTCATATCAGTGAAAATATACCTAAAATAACTGAAATAAATTGAATCAACGTTCAGTGTGATATTATAGAAGGCGGTTATGTTAATGGAAAGCTAACAAATAATATCTTCAGTTATCCAGAGTTTACAGTTCCGATTGGTTACAGTTTAAATGTAATCCCAAAATCATTAATATATTTTCCAGTTACAAGAAAAACAATTAATTCAATTACTATTAGAATAACAGATGAGAAAGGAAAGGCAATAAATTTTGGAGGCGAAGAGATTATGATAGATTTATTATTACGAGAGTTGTAATTAAAAAATATTGACTTAAAAATGAGTGAAAGCAGTTCTGTAAAATATCCACTAAACAAGAAAGTGAAATTCAATCATCATCATAACTTGTCAAATAAAGTTTTATCAGTTATCTGTGGAAGATCAGGTTGTGGGAAAACGCATCTATTATTTAAAATTCTCACGACACCAAACTTTTTGGATTATAACAATCTTATCATTTATACAACAACAGCAGAACAACCTATTTACCAATTCTTGAAATATTGTTTTGCAAATAATCTTACAAAATCAACTATAGCTTCACTGTTTGAAGAATATGAAAAATCGGAGTATGAAGAGGAAATAAGTTCCTGGTGTGAAGAAGCAGCGAAAAATAAACAATTAGTAGAACCCAATAAAAATAAACACATATCGATACAATTAATAGATGATAGTGGTAATATGCAAGATCCTAGTAAACTAAATAAAACGAAAAAACATTGTGTTGTGTTTGATGATTGTGTTAATAACAGAGATCAGGCAGTTCAGAGAAATTATTTTACAAGAGGACGACACAATAACTGTAGTGTCTTTTATTTGACACAAAGTATGTATTCACTAGATGTAGGCGTCATTAGAAAGAATGCTAATATTTTTATGCTTTTTGAAATCAATACAAGAACCCTAAGTGATTTGTTAAGAGACTTATGTATACGAGATAAAGAGGAGTTTAAACAATCTTGCAGTACATGTAATGCTTGGTCAAACGACTATGGATTTATCAAAGTCAATATTGATAAAAAAGTACATGATAGAGTTATCGAACAATTGTTCTCTGACTGAAAGTCGATCGAAAATCTTTTCGTGGACGAAGTCTGATCGAACAATTGTTCTTTGCTTAATCCGAGGGGGTTTGTCCTGAGTTCTGAGTGCATTATAATTCTTCTTCCCAGTCTTCACTATCAGCGTATTCAATTATATTACATTCTTTTTTTATTCGTTGAAATATTTCGTCTTGAACATCTTCTCCGTTAAAAGGTAGCATAATTTCATTTTCATCAGGTGCTTGACGTTTAAGAATATTTATTTGACCAGAAAATCTTTTTTCTTCAGTATTATTATTTTTATCAGGAATATTAATTCCAGTTTCTAAATACCTTTTCCATGGTTTATTAACTGTAGTTGATAATGTTTTACCCGAATATAATTTTAGAAAATCTTCTACTGTTACCTTAGATTTTGTATAGCCTTTAAATGTTTTCTTTTCACTGAGTCTTCCTTGTTCATCTACAGTGATACAGAATTTTATTTTGGGAGCAATAAACAATCCATATACAATTCCACCATTCCCATAATCATTTTTCCCTTGACATAATTCACCACCAACATATCCAGCAGCGACTAATTTATGAAGTAGTTCATTGGAAATGTATATTGAATCGGTGTTTTTTACAATTAATGGAAAACCACAATTAAATGCACCATCTTCTGTTTCAATATCATAAACATATTGTGGTTTATTATTTAAATATCTTACAGTGGTAACATCTTTGGAAATATCATTTTTAACTTGATACGCATTAAAACATAATGGTTTATCTTGTCTTTCCTCTACTACTAGATTAATACCTAGAGATGAAGCCAAATTGTATAAACCACTAAAGGTTACTTTATTTTTCTGTGTGAAACGCATAAAGAATTTCTTGTCCCCATCTGCTGCATAAAATCCAACAAAGAACCAATATCTAACATTATATTCAGCATTTAGAATATAATAAGGAACACGTTTTTCTTTAAACTGATTATAATAATTTTCACTAAAGTATTTAGCATGTTGTTTTGGATCTCGAAAATTAAGTTTATATACACTGGATGATTTCATTGTATCATATATTTTACAATCATTATGATAAACTTCATTGATATATGTTTTTAATTTATTTAATAAGTTAATGTCTTGATTATTTAGAGTACAACAATTTTTTACTCCAGATTTATAATTATAGATTCCAGTAGAACCATCTCCTAAAAAGAACCCTTCTATAAATGCTCGTTTACATATTAAATTAGGTGGTTCATTAACATAAATATCACTCAAAATTTGTTCGAATATTATTGTGTTGTCATGTAAAAATAATTTATTATGTAATAAATTTGTTCCAATATTTAATTCTTGTGGCTTTATTTCATTACCTGTTTCATCTAACAATGAATGATCTTCAGTAACATCTACTATTCCCATTTTTGTTCTTATTCTATAAATACTTTTATTTGTAAAATGTCTGATAACTTTTTTTACTTTACTCCATCCATTATGAGTATAAACTTCAAAATTATCAACTAATGAAATTTCTTTCATATCTTGACTAATTTCAAATGGGTTACTTTCATAATTGTTTGTAATACTATCTATTCTAGAAATAAATAATTGATTATTCTTTCTCAATATTACAGGTGTGTCTGCTGTTACTGAATCTGTATAATGAATGTGTTTTTCTCTAAAACCATTAATTTCTAAAATAGAATTATTCATGATTCGTCTAGAGTGAGCAAGAATAAAAGAACCTAAATGTGACGGCATGAATGATGTCTTCCCATCTTTTACAATATTAGCTTTAAGAAATTCATCATCTTCCATATCTACTTTCGCTAAATATTGTTCATCATTTAATTTTTCATAATCTTTTAATTCTTGTGTAAAATTTTTTTTCATTCCATAAATGATATTTAGTGGTGATATCTTTTTGTACAGTTTTTCCATATAGTGAATTCATTAATAATTTAATTAACTCATCGCCTACAGTGTTTCCTTCTATTTTAAATTGTTTTCTTAAATTGAAAAGTTTTTCAATATAATTTTGAAATGGTGAAACTTGATAATTTTTTTCATAAATTATACCATCAGTAATATGTAAGATTTTTCCCCCACATCTAACAATTTCTTGTATGTCTACAGAAGTTAAAACATCATAATATATTCCATTCCTAAACCTTACTATTTCTTGATTGCAATTGTTTTCATTTTTTACCTTATCTTTCGCAGGAACTGGTTGGAAAAACATATCATCAGGATAATTAAACACAACGGTGAATATTCCAGTTTTAGGACGAAATGATGGAATATTAAATTGATATAATATTGCTTGTTCTTCTTCTTGAACAAATTTTCTAGCTGAGTCAGATTTAGGGTATTCTGAATTTTCATCATACATAGCTGATGGATATAAAGATGTTGCATCAAAAGCCATTAGAAATTTATTTTTTTGTTCAAGTAGTTGATTTAAAATTTTCTTACAAATTTCAGTTTTATCTCCTAAATCTCGATACTGTTTCATTAAATCTAATAAATAACTTCCAGGTAAATACTGTTTTAATATTGGTAACAAGATATTACAAAATGGCGATATGTATTTTCTTATATTTGCTGAAACTCTTCCACCTTTAACAGATTTTCTAATATAATTTCTGGCCCATAAATCTATATGAGAATGAATATTTATATTGTCATTTTGTACGCTTTTCATCCAACCGTTAAATGTTAAAGCGGAGGATGTTAAATTAGTAGTTATGTCTTCACCAACTAATTGTTGCATAACATTATTATATTTGTAGATACAAAAAGCTAAAGAAAGAATATTGTTAATTAAATATGGTTTCCATTCATTTCCTTTTTCTTTATAATTTTCATGTGTTATGTCTCCAATTTCATAATTTAATTTACACACATTGGTAGGAATTTTAAAATTCTCACACCATTTAGAAAGACTTGTTTTTACATGTTGATAACTACATTTCATTATAATAGTTTGAAGTGCTAATTTACCTGGAGGTGAATTTTTTTCATATTATTATTATTGTTTTTAAATCTAAAAGATTTTTGAATATATCTACTAACACATTCAGTTGTATAAGGATTTTGTAATGAAGCAGTTAATATTCCTCTTGAAGTTTTAACAGGCGGTTTAGATAATTTAAAATTAGCTTTCATCGGAAAATAGGAATCAAAGCCTGATGAATTGTGAACTATTAAAGTGACTTTCGAATAATGAAATTTTCCAAAAGTTTTAAAAAATTGATGTATCGGACATGCGTCCTCTGGGTTTCCCCCGATTGGACATTCATCATCCTCAGTTCTCGTAAATATTTTCACACAATTTTGAAGTTCATTAAATTCTAATTCAGTTAAAATATTATACTCACTAATTTGTTTTTTAAGTTTTTTAATTTCATCTTCATCTTTTGATCGTTCAATTTTAATCATATCACTTAACAAACATGTTTCTAATTCTTTCAATCTTTGTTTCGGTAAGCAACATATAAATTTATTAAAATTAATAGCTCCTACAGCATGAGGAATAGGATGAGCTGTTGAACAGTTAGGATCAAGAAAAGTTTCGAGATCCCAAATATATGTTGAAGTATAGTCAATTTTTTCCTTTGTTATGATTTTAATTGGACGCGTTGTTAGATTTTCATCAGTAACTGTTTTATATATTGGTTTGAAATTATTTTCAATTTCGCTAATAGCTTCTGCTTTGTAAAACTTATTGATTAAACAATAGTGGCCAATTGATGAACCTTCGTGAGAATAATTGTAATAAACATAGTTGTGAAACGTTTCAATTCCTCTAGGATTTAAATGACGATTCGAAGGACTGTAATACTGAACACTTTCTCCAAAAATTTATTGAACTGAGAAAATTTGCAGTTTGACATTACTCCTGTTCTCGATGTGGCTTTCTCTTTATATAAAAAATTATTAAACATTTCTTTCATCATTTCTCCTTGTTCTTCATTAAAACCTCGTAAAACATTATAACATTTAATAAAACAAAAATCTTCAGAAGGAATATAACAATATTCACCGAAATATTCTTTGATTCTATATTTCATATTAATACCTGCACCTCTATGTGATCTTTGTACTAGCTTCATTCCATAATCTTCATATTTAATATCACCTGTAAAAATCCATTCCTGACTATCTGATTTCTCATCCAGATTGGAAAACCATGTTTCAAATGATTTTTTATAATCGAGGGTTACGCAAAAATTTTGAATTATATTTTCCTGATCTTTAATAACTTTTCAAAGTAAATTAATAATTTTACCATTTGCTAAAAGTTTCCGCATATCATTTAATACATTAATAAAAGATTCATTTTCATATTTAATTTCATTTGGATTAAATAAATTACATTAATCATTACCAAGTTCATCCTTATTTCTATCATCAAAAAAAATATCAGTAATAGGAGTTTCTAATGTTTCTTTTGTTCCACGCTTCTGTTTTTCAATACGTTTACTACGTTTACTACGTTTAATTTGTGCATCAAACTCAGCAATTTGTTTCTTGATTAATTCATCAATCGTATGTTCTGATTCTTTATTCATTTACCATTCATATTTTTTAAAAGAAAAGTTTATGTTTTTACTTTTATTTTTTTTTAAATATAGAGCCTCGGTTCCGCCAACTTCGTTTTTTTAGTTGATGATCAAAAATTATTACAACAGTTACATCAGTTACAATCGACATTTCAAAAATATGTTGATAAATTGAGTAGCAGAATTTCACAACAAGCGAAGTTCATGAATAGTATGAACAATGAAGTGAAGACACTTAATCAAAAGTTTAGTGAATTAAAGACACTTAAAACGAATTTAGATAATCAAATAAAGAAAAATGATAAGGAAAATAAAGAACAGTTGAATGTTCTTAAAACTAAGTTAAATGCTCTTAAAATAGCATTAAAGATGAATGAGAAGAAAATGCAAGTTAATAGAAAGGAAATTAAAACTCATCACACGCTGCTTGACGCAATAGATAAAGTGCAACAGAAAATTAATAAAGTTATCACGCAGTTGTTGTCCATTCACACACGTAAATCTTAATAGAACCTTGTTCAGAGGCTTTAGCCGATCGGAGCAAAGTTCCTCAGGTTTCTAACTTATAGAACCTTGTTCAGAGGCTTTAGCCGATCACTTTTGTTCAGGGTACTAACCAATCACAAATGTAAATATTTTTCCCAAAAATCAAATTTAAGCTTAAAAAATGCCTATAAATTATAAACACAATCTTAAACATTTTGCTTCAAATAATAAAATTGCTCATGAACCATCTATGAAACCTGTGTACCATTATGACACTGTGGAAACTATTCAAAAAGAAAGAGCTGGGATCTTTTCTGGAATCGGAAGTATCGTTAACTTGATTAAAAATAATAAAGATTTGATTTCATCTGCTGCTAAAGGAGCAGCTGCTATAGGTAGTACAGCTAGTGCAATATCAAATGCTGTTAAGACACAAAACGAATTAAAACAAAACTAGAAGCTATTCGTAAACTTAGGAATGATGGTAAAGAAATGCAAAAAGACAAAAAGCTTTCAGAGGAAACGAAAAACAAAATTGCCAAATTAGCGAAGATGGAAAGTAAACATGATGAAAAAACAATTGGACAAATGAGAGGAAATGGTGTGAACAGTGACCTTCGGTCTAACCACCAAAGCTGCAGCGGAGCTGGGATGCAGTCCCTAACCACTAACGTGGGAAATGGTTTAGCAAAATTTTAATTTTAATATTTTTTATCAAACAAAATTTGATTTTATCTTTTAAAAAATGTCGAATCTAATTACGACTTCGTTAATTGAAAGGAAATTTAGACTAGACGATCCCCCGTTCATTAGTTACAATCAAAAAAAGAATGACTATATGAGAATTTCAATGAATCCTGGATCTTCAGGAAGAGTGAATACTTGAGGTGATTTAATTTTTGAAGTTGATAATCAGCAAAGTTATTTATATTTACCCGATTCATTTTTACACTGTGAATATTCTCTATATTCTGATGATGATTTTACAACACCATTGCCTTCTACTGATAATAGTGCATTAGAAAATTATTTCTTTCCAAGACTTTTTACACAAATGCGCTTAGATGTCGCTACCCAAAATATTGAAACAATGAGTGATTCTCCTGGTATTATTGATTCAATGCATAGATTTGCAACAGTAGGTGAAAATATTTAAAAGTATGAAATGGAAGGATGGTTTCCAGATAACCATACCGGCATACTTAAAGATGACTTAACTCACACTGGGGCAGATGCAGCAGGAACATAGTGAAACAGTTAAACAGTACAGAAAATAGCTCATATCAGAAAAGACGTGATTTTGACAAGAAAAGTAAACAAACTGTTGACTGGTCATTATCTCCGTTATTCGGGTATTTAGATTACACTAAAATATCATATCAGTTAAAGTTCAAATTAATAATTCATCGCACTGTAAATAATGAATCAATATTCTATGGTAAGATTGGAAAAAAAGCATATTTAAAAATTGAAAATCTTGAATGGTGGATAAAACATATTACTCCTAGTTTAGAGGTTGAAACAACTATTACGAAAATATTATATACGAACAAACCAATTCCAGTAAGTTTTATGAAGCCTACTGCGAGTTCTGTCACTTTTACTGAACAAAGATTTAACTGGCATTTCACAAGGACATCAAATACTCCAAGATATGTTTTACTCACTTTCCAAAAGAATGAAACACCTAGTTTTGATAAGAAAAATATTCTTTTTCATATCAATTCAATTCGAAGTTTACAAATTTCATTAAATCAAACACGTTATCCTATTGATCCATTGAGATTTGATGATACCAATAATCAGTTTATGGAAGGATATGATGCTTATAGAAATTTGTGTCAAAAATTTGGAGTAGAAGCACAATTCTCTCCATCAGACTGGAAGAATTTATATCCTGTTTTCTTTTTTGATTTAAGTGCACAATCGGAAGATATTATTAAGAATGGTTGTGATGTTACAATTAGTATTGAAAAGAATAATTCTACAACATCATTGATGGCGTATGGTTTACTGCCAGAAGACGCCGAATATTCTATTGAAATTCTTAATGGAAAGATGGCTAGGATAGGTTAGCAATCTGAACAAAAGCGGTCGGCTAAAGCCTCTGAGCAAGGTTCTATCGGTTAGTAACCCAAGACTATAAATTTTTATTAAAAAAATGGTGCAAGTGAATAATAAAACGGTTGAATTAAAACTACGTAACATCATTGACAAAAATACCCCTAAAACTATTACTATTGACAAAAAGAAGTATTACATAAGTAAACCAATGATAGAGAATATTATTTTTCAAGAAGAAAAGAATGGAGGAATCCTACCATTATAGGTATAGCAGCAGCAGGAAGTGTTGCAGGTGGGACAGCTGGCATTGTCCAGGCAGTAAATAAAAACAAATCAGAGAAGGCAGCATTAGAAGAACAAAAACGTCATAATAGAGAGTTAGAGAAGGCAGCGAGGAGGCAAGGAATAGTAGATTACTTTATTAGTAAACTAAATTTAGTTGATGAAGGGAAACGAGATCCTAAAAATGTACTACATAATATTGATGATTTAATTGAAATAAAGGAAACTAAAGATGGTTCTGGAATATATCTAAGTCCCAGTATTGGTGCGCTAATATTTAATCTTAAAAAATGAGCGAAGTGGTTTCCTTGAATTTGAATAACTTAAGAATTTCAAATCTAGATCTAATGGTTTTAGATCTTAAAAGTACATAAAACCTCAAATTGTCAGCACACCGGTGGTGATATACAAAAAACATTAGAAAACTTTCCTGGATTTATTTGGGCAAAGTATAAAGGTGAACAACATATTCCAAATCATAATTTCACTGGCCCCGGTACAAGATTAGATTTAAGATTAAACGATGATAACACACCTAGAGAAAATAGTGAACCAATAAACAGAGTTGATGCCGCAGCTTATAGACACGATCTAGCTTATCGAAATCATGATCTAAGTTCTCGACATGAAGCAGATAAGATGATGATTCAAGAATTAGATAGTATTCAGAATCCTTCCTTTAAAGAAAGAATTGAAAGAATGTTCGTAAAGAAAGCATTACAAGCAAAAATACTGTTCGGACAGGGTTTAGACAAAACTCATAACTCTGAAACCTGCGCCTCCGAAATGTCGAATGACCTAGATCGGCATAGTGGAACTTATGCCTCCGAAATTCACAAGGAATATAGAAAGCCGAAATATCTATTGAAAGTAAAAGTATTTAATAAAGATGATATTTGGAGTGCTGATCTTATTCATATGCCGAATGAAAGGGACTACAAATACGCATTGACCGTCATAGATTTATATACACGATGCGCTTGGGTAAAGCCTTTAAAAAACAAAAGTGGTCTGTCAGTTAAATATGCGTTTGAAGAAATCTTTAAAGAAAGTAATAGAAAGCCAAAGAAATTGTTTGTTGATAAAGGATCTGAATTTTGTAATAAAAATGTTAAGCCACTATTTGAAACCGTTTATTCAACTGAAAATGCTGGAAAGGCTGTAGTAATAGAGAGATTTGATAAATCATTAAAAAGTAAATTATTCAAGAAATTTACAGAACAAGGTAATCAGAAATGGTTGAAGATACTACCAGGAATTGTAGATCAGTACAATAATAAGATTCATTCAGGTATTGAAGAAACTCCAAAGAATGCTTCTGATGATCCTGATATAATACGAAGGAAAATATTCGAAAATAATTATTCGAATGAGAGTAATCCGAATTTACAGAAACGTAAGCCGAAATTTAAGATTGGAGATAGAGTAAGGATATTCAAATATAAAAATAAATTTGAAAAAGTCTTTCTTGGTTATTGGACTAAAGAGATATTTGAAGTTTGCAAAATAAATCAAACTTATCCGATTACTTATGAAATTAGAGATTTAGATGATCAGGAAATCACTGGCAGATTTTATGAAAACAAATTGCAAAGAAGTGATTTTTAATTTTTGGAACTAACATTTCGGGAATGAAATTCCCTTATTCAATTCTAACATAATATCAAGAAATGGTACTCCTTTTTGTAATTTATGCAAAACATATATACATAATTGACCACAATAAGTAGTTCCTGGTGTTTGAATTTGAAACGTATTGTATGTTCCATTGCCAAGTATTTCTCTTACTTCATTTGTGGGAGGCAGTCCATTACAGTCGAAATAGTAATTGACGCCATTTTTATTAAAGATACCTGCTGACCAATGTACTCCTTTTTGATCTGACGTGTGGAGATTTGTCACGCAATTTATGGATGGCCTATTTTTTAGGAATTGTAATTCGGCTCTCATTAGGACATGAAAATTCTTTATTCCTAATTGTTTAGCCATTTTCTCTAGATCAAAGTTGTAGTTGTTTGTTTGCCGCATTGTTTTAGGAAGTCTTTTATGTTACTCATTTTATAATAGATAAATAAATTTCTTGTAAGGTCCCCCTCCAGGAGAAGAAATGTCAGAAGACTTACGTCACTACTTATTCGTTTTTGAAATGATTATATTATAATTATTCACGAATTCTAATCTACATTGTTTGACAGACGTCCATTATCTTCATGAACTTCATTCGTTAATAAAAGTGATTGTCTAAAATTGCTATAACAACTATCTCGCTTGTCGGCGTTACCCCTATGCGTTCTAAATTTAGAAGAAGAATTGCTTTTATTGTCAATCCATGAGTTCACAATAGGAGGTACTTTTATTCAATACAGCGGAGAAAGGAAACGTTAAATGAATTTTGTGAATGCATGTGCGTTTTATAAATCTATTTGGAAAGCAGACTTTGAAAACTGATTCTGAAAACAATTTACGTAGGGGTAAATTGAACTTTCAAAATTTTACCGACGCGTAAATTGAACTGTCAAAATTTTACTAATGCGCAAATTGAAATGACAAGAGATTCCGCGATAATTTTAGGGGAAAGCTGTTCGTTGTTTTCCGTTGCTAGAGCAATAAATCTCTCTCTCTCTCTCTTCAATCATCACTCCTTTTCTTTTGATTAAGTGCGGGTAGCAACCGTTTTGTTTCATGAATTCATTGCTTCATTGTCGCAAGTGAAGTTGTAAAAACACCTTTACTTGTCAAAGCTGTAGCAACAACAGGAATTGTAAGAACGCCAGAAGAAATAACAATAGTCAGAGCGCCTAAAGAAATTGTTAAGAATACTCCAACTCCTTGTGCTACATTCTTCACTATAGTCCATCTTTTTCTTAATTTATCATAATCTTCTAGTTTTAACAATAGTTGTGTCTCCTTATCTTTCATATATCTTATCCTGTCTTTGTGTTTCATTTCATTGGGAACCGAAGGTTTAGTTTCACTTGTTTTAAATTGTGATAATATCGGATATAAGGGAGCTGATGGTTCTTTTGTTTTTTCATTTTCACCTTCCATTTTTAAATGAATATTTTAATACAATGAACATTGCTGTTGCTAATATGTATTTGTAATTTCATTTTATGAAGTTAGGGAGTACCTTATTTTCCTTTTTAAATTTCATGTTATGAATTGGACCCTATTTTGCATTAGTAATTTCATTTTGTGAATTTCGGGAGGGGCCTATTTTTTTCTTTTTTTTGTATCTACCTAGGTATGAGATCCGTTGCAGAGCGAAGCAATGAGCCGGATCTCATACCCTATACTGGAGCCACTGTGGAAGTACTTCAGCGCTAATGTCACTAGCGCATGGACACGTGTTCTTGACGACGCAGTGCATGCCTACGATCATTCAAAGCATCGAATGTTGGGTGGCCGCCGTCCGGCCGAGATTGACTCCTCAACGTGAATGAGGTGCGTGAGATGAACGAGCAGCGGAAACGCCCACCCAAAGGACCCAATGATGTTGAAGTGGGTGCCAAGGTGTGTATCTCCAAAGTGGGGAGTGTTTTCGCTAAAGGTTAACTGGTTAATTGGACAGAGGAGGTATTTATGGTGGCTGAGAAAATATGAAACGCAGGCCCACTGTCTACCGCCTGAAAGACTATAAGGGGAGTTGATTGAGGGCAGCTTTTACCGGCGCGAGATCCAGCCCATCCTCCACCGCGGTGATGATGAGTTGTTCATGGTGGAACGTGTGTTCCAGCGCTGGCAGCACAAAGGTGAACGCGGGGTTTTGGTCAAATGACTGGGCTACCCGTCCTCAATGAACAGTTGGCTGCGGCAGCCTGACCTATCAGCAGTAAAGCAGCGGTCTTAAGCAAGAGGGGGCCTACTCACCGGAGAAGAAGAATAAACAGCCCCTTGCAATTAATAGAACGGCAGCGTTCTACTCACAGCCGTCCTATGTGGGCGCCGGTGCATTCTCTGTGCTTTCTTGCTCGCGCCGGATGCGCGGCGATGGCATACTCGGTTCAATTGCCAGAATGATGATGCCGCTCTCGGAAAAATTTGGCAGTCAGGCTTTCGGCTTGGTCACGGATGTGGTGAGTGGTGTGGCCAGAGGACAAAGTATGCGAGAGGTGGCGAAGCAACAGGGCTTGAAGCTCCTCCATCAACTTGGTAGCAACGGGCTCGGCACTATGGCCGATACCGCCGGGCCCTCTCCACGCAAACGGAAGAATACTCCTAGAGCGGCAAAGTCTCAGCGAGGCAAGAGACGGAAGCTAGGAAGTTTTTGAGATGGAGGTGTGCATCTTTGATGAGCAGCCGGTCCAGACAGACATCATCACCACACGGAATCGAAAATAGTTCCCCATCTCCAATATTGAGGATAGTGGGCCAATTGAGTTCCATGCGCCGGGGCAACACAGAAGACTATGTGGACAGTAATGACATCTATCTGTATGTCAAATTCAAAATCACCAAACCGGACGGAACGACCTTCAAAGGAGGTGGGAAGACTGCTGTGAACAATCGGGCCATCGCCACTCTCTTCCAAGATGTCACAGTGATACCATCTTGAGCCGGATCCATCAAGAGGTCACAGTGATGTCACAGATTGATAACAATGTTACCCTTACCTATGAAACTTCCGCACTATCATGCAGATGCATCCGGCGGCCCAGGATACTCACGTGATGCTCACATGGGATTGGCAGCGAGATGAGGCGGGCAAGTTTGATGATGCTGTGAATAAGGGCTTTGTGGAGCGAATGAAGTAGACCGATGCTAGTCGGGTGCAAGAGCTGTATGGGCCACTCTTCCTGGACTTTCTGCGCCAACCGCGCTATCTCATCTCCCAGACGGACAATTGCATTCGTTTGAACCCGGCTAGCACGAAGGTTGCCCTCAACTTATTTGAGACAGCCCCGGATTATGAGTTTGTCTTTGACAAAGTGTTTCTGGAGGTACGCCGGTCGGAGATGAATGTAACGGTCAGTAACGGGCATACTCACCGCCTGCTGAAACTGAACGCTCACTATCCACTGAACCACACAAAGATCCTAAACGCCAGTTCAGCTTTGTCCAGGATCGGCTCTACCCCCTACAGGTTCCAAAATTGCTACTGGTAGGGCTGGTGGAGAATGAAGCGCACACTGGGGCATACGCTGAAAACCCGTTCAACTGCCAGCATTTTGACTTTCAGAAAATTGCACTGCGCCTTGGCGGCATCAGTATCCCCGGGGCCCCGTTCACACCGGATTTTGGTACCCCTCAGCACTACACTCGAAGTTATGTCAATACCATGCAAGTGTTCCACTATTTCACTACTGATGACACAAATGGATTGACAATGGAGTTCGGCAATGGCTATATCATTTACGCGTTTGATGTGACCGCAGATAATGACATCGGTGCCGCCCATTGCCATGCCATCAGTGCGAAAAACCTACGCCTCGATCTGACCTTCCGAAAGGCGCTTCCCACTACAATCACGGTGGTACTTAACGCTGTCTTTGACTCTTACTTCGAGGTGACCCAAACACGTGACATCCAAACAGAGTATACACGTTGAGGATGAGCTGGCAAACGAATACACAGCTGGAGCAGCTGATCCAAAAGCATGGCGATGTGGAGTGCAGACGAATTTTTCATGGTGTATATCCACGAGACTCTCTTGAGCTCGAAACAGAGCGCCGGCATCCAGTGTTACTCATTTTCAACACCCAGAGGCATAATTTAGGCGGCCAGCATTGGAAGTCTGTTTACATCAGTGCTTAGCAGATTGGTGAAATATTCGACTCTCTGGCCATGGCCCCCACTGGGTAATACTGTCGTTCGTTTCATAAATACCTACTGTCGAATATGGTCCATTCACCCGCATGCCTACCAACACCCGCTGTCCGCCTGGTGTGGCGTCTACATACTCTATCATGTGTTGAACCGGAGGAACTATGACTTTTTCCACTCATTCTGTTCAAACAGTTTCTCATCCGCTAATGTTAAGCTGAATGAAGCGCGCATGCTTCTATTTTACCATTTTGAACGAACGGTGAACAAAAAACAAAAGCATGTGAAACATGAAGTGTTTTTCTTTTCATACATTTTCAGGGTGGGTTTAACA
The DNA here is from genome assembly GCA_907163375.1 of Prostheceraeus crozeri. Lineage (NCBI taxonomy): Eukaryota > Metazoa > Platyhelminthes > Polycladida > Euryleptidae > Prostheceraeus > Prostheceraeus crozeri. The sequence goes on along the minus strand of CAJQUW010000443.1, from coordinate 7,851 downwards.
GATCATTCTGTTTGAGGTAGTCAAGGAGTTTGTCCAGAACTTCCTACAACTGTTCCGCGATAGTCAGGCTGGTAATGATGCACTTGCTGGTTTGAAAAAGGCCACATGAATAGGAAGCCACGTCTGTATTTGGATGGCCAGGAAGAATTCACTTTCGTAGAAAACCTGGCCGGACAAGTGGTTGAGGTTGGGCATCCGAATAGTTGATGAAAGTTGGGCATATCACCATATTCTTCCGCTTTATCCTCACTGGCTGACGAGCTCTTAGCTCGTGGTTGATCAGTTGTCCTCCAAGCGCAGAGATCATGGTGAGCACGGTGGAATAAGAAACCTGGCCCATTACTTGCACTTTACCGAAACAAAACACTTGTAGATTTCGCTTCTTTAACCCTCTTCCCACAGGCACTGCCACTTTGAGCATCTGTGGTCGCCTACAGTACAGCCGCCCGCCAAGTTATTGGTGGAGAATGGTGAGATTAAATTGGTGACCGAGATCCGTTTCCTACATTGCACTGACAATCGGCTGCTAGTCTCGCTCATACTGATGTTGGTGCAGAAATGAACTCACTTGGGGTGTGAACGCTGCTCTTATAACTGTGCAGTTTTGCTTTGCGCTATATAGGCCGGCGCCGGAAATGGAGGAGGACAAGGGTGATGGAGTCTGAAATAGTGATGGGCCGGCGCCATGTGTTCAGCAAACGGATTGTGATGTGAGTATGCTGGGGGGGCCACAGGCAGATAGCTGATAGGGTGAAACCAGCGCTCTACAATGCCGAAGTCGCGTACTGCTTGGTGGACAAAATTTTGCAGTAGATGTTCTTTAGTGGCACCAACGGACACTTTGTCAATGATGTCAGTTGTTAGCAAGAGTTCCATCTCCCTCTCACACAGTCTTGCGGCAATTGAAGTGCTGGTGTGCTCACCCTCAGCAAAGTGCTCATTCGACAGCGCCTCAAAACCCAGCATAACACGCAGATTCTGGGTCAAGTTGATGGTAATGCGCGGCGGGATGATCAAATGTGTGAAATGGTTAGTTAGCTCCATCTTCAACATTGCCGCAGCTCCCACTGATTTCAGCCATCCGCTGCTCTTGTTCTCCATCTCCGTCAAACACTCGCCTACTGCAGCACATTGGCGTGGTTTTAGCACAATCACAGTCTTCTGTTCCACTTGGACGGCGCTCTTCAGAAGTTCTGCCGAATAAACATCCACATACCATTCGCATGGGATGGGTTGTGCCTTCTTATAATAAGCCGGCGTTGTAGGCGTAATTCGCCCAAAAACTCGCCATCGCTGACCAATACCAGTGGGTGTAGGACGGCTGCTCGAAGACCTTCGTTCAGGACCAGCGCAGATTCAGAGACATCATTCATGATGATAAATTTTCCCTTAGCAATTTTCGCACATGACTGTGATCGCATCTTATCATTCCACACATTGAGCATTTTTGCAATGCTCAACGGCTCAGTATGACGTTCTTTCAAGATCACGCGTCGATCACACTTTACCACATTGCGATCAAATACCACACGCAAAGTCCTCCGTGCTCAGTTTCTTGTCCGTCTTTAGCGTCCGCATCAACTATGGGATACGTTCCCGCAGCACAAGCACATGGTAGAGGTGTCCAAGTAGTCTGGCTAATTTAGCAGAGAGGCGTATGACCAGGCTATCCAACTGGGTGGTGTACTCTGGAATGTATCGTTATATTTCGTGATCACCATCCACCAGGGTGGCAAACGATGAATAGAGTGTATTTGCCGGTTTACCACTAGCTGGTACGTAGGCATTTACAGGCGCACCGCCATAATGTAGCCCTCTTTGCTCCCAACATTTTTAGCCGACATAGTGAACTTTTCCGCATTTGAGGGATAATGGTCCTGCGGGGTGAGTACGTCATGCAGTTTCAGTATGGCGTCAAGATGCTTGTCGATAAGGAGGACGAAACGCTGGTCTGTGAACTGGTATTTAATGCAGCGTCTATCTCGTTTGACCAACTCCATCACCGCTATCCCCTGTATGATGGTGTTTAATTTAGCAATGAGTTTCTGATGAAATGCGTCAGCATCATCCGCAACTTCCTTGTCCTCAACGATCTGTTTAAAATTCAACTTTGACCACGTTTGATTTGGTCTTTCAAGTAGAACTGCTGTAGGAGGTTGCAACTCAACTACAGTGATGGAATCTTCTGGCGTGAAGGTATAGATGCAGCTTTGGTAGATTAAATTGGTAATCGCCATTCACCAGACAGCTGATAAAGCAGTTTCATTGGTGTAATGTAGGAGGAGGCGCAATTATTTGGATAGGTTTCCGGCGCGGCATTGCTGGGCAATGCATGACAGAAACTAATTTTTAAACATGGCACATAAAACTAACACCCGCAAACTTTGCTTAAATAAAAAAGCGCAAAATATGAAAAACAGCTCTTTATTTACAGCCCAGTTGAACCAAAACCAATTTCACCACGCTTCGGATGGCTCCTTATTACATCATCATCAAGTTCCTCAGTTTCAGCATTATCTGACACAGTCATCATCATCGTCTTTGCCACAATTACATGTTTGTAGCGCTCACAAATCAGCTGGGCAATTCAGTCACCAATGTTGACAGTGTAGGCTTCCTTGCCACAGTTTAATGACAAGACGCCCAGCTTGCCAGTATAATCGCGGTCAATCACACCGGCACCAACCATTAGTTTGTTGTTTAGAGATATACCAGATCGAGGTGCGATACGTCCATAACACCCCGGCGGCAATATTATTGTTATGTCCAACGAAACGAGACCATTATCACTTGGCTCAATCCTTTTCTTCTCCGCTGCATACACATCCAATCTGGCGGCTAGGTAACTGCCGGTCGTTGGTAATTTCGCGCGCGGTGACATAAGTTAGACGTAGAATCGCGGTGGAGTGTCTCGTTTGAACATGACCCGCTTCTTACTCCTCTTCAGCTGCTTCTGCTTTTCCGCCTCTTCCGTCAGCGCAATTGCGTCTGTTTGTGAGCTAGTCATGGCTGTGAATGAGAGAGAATGGAATCCATCACCCGCATTTATATAGTAGCACTTAGGGACACGTGCTACCAGGCAGCGGGAGTGAATGATGATAGAAAACGCCCCTGTAGTTGGGGAAACGTGCTTCGAGACAGCGGGAGAGAATGATGATAATGCAACATGAAATACAAGAAGCAGGATACTATTGATGCCCAAACGGCAGCGTTCGGGTGGCGCGAATGAGATAAAGAGACAAACAGTTGTTCCGTTGACACATGGGAAACTCGTCGATGACCTGACCCCTGGTCTCATCTTTGAAACACAGCAGCTGTGCTTTATTAGTGTTACTGAACAGCGGATGGTCCGGCTTTTAGTTACTGCTGACTAATTTGTCGGGTCACTCTGCAAACACAGCATCCCTATCCACGCCAGGGTCAACTTTCATTTCGAGAAAAAAGCTGTCAGTGTCCCCCGCCACACAATTTAACTGTCGGAGCAGTGGAGTGGTTTTCAAAGTGTAATAATACAAGCAGTACATTTCCAACTTTGAATGTCCAGCACAGCTTGGCCTATATCTGGGTTTGTTCAACTGTACTGTGGGCCTCAGCATTTGGAAACCGACTAAATTGTCATCTATGATAGATATTCAGTTTATAGTTCATACGCTTGCGAATATTCCCCCCATAGTTTTGCAAACAGACTGTTATTCTTCAACTTGTAGAAATCTTTCTCAAACGCGATCTTTGCTTCCTGTCACCGGCGGATGTTATGTAGGTTTGAGCAAACTAATCGCATGGAATGCCGCAATTCCAGTCCCATATTCAGATAGACTTTTAAGATGGTTAAGTAAACAATGCAAGCTTCCTTGTCGCGCTGGGTCAGTAACAGTTTACGAGACGATGTAAATTCGGCATGTGAAACACTACTGAAAGGGTCGTCCTCCGCTGGCGCAACCGGAAATTGCAGTCTGGGTAAAGCGTTTGGCGGTATGCACCAGTTAAGTGACAATGATCACGTACTCGGCGACGCGCGGCTATTCCTGTAAAGGGACGGTTGCATTTGGCGCATTGCGTGCTAGTCAAGAATACAATCTCATCTTCTGGGCACATCCGTACCTTTTGCCGGGTCATTTCTGTTAGATTGCTAGACTGCTCCTTCGCCAATTGTTCTAACTTTTGCAAAAAATCTATCACACAATAGTCACATTGCCATAATTCTACAGCTTCATTCTCATTCCTGTTGTTATAGAGTGAATGCCACACTTGCCGGCACGCCACAACGGCCGGATGATGCACCTTGAGAGTGCTGTCAATGAAACACTCTATATCTGCATAGATAGTGCGTAGTGGCCGTAATTCACAGCCGGTATCAGCTGCACCTGCTGTTTTCCTCACAAGCACCAAGCATAATGTATGTCATAGTTCTTCTTGACCCTAAACGAGCGACAACATCTGTCACACATGCTATACGTATGATGATGATCGTACAGACCATGTAGATTCACTATTGCACAGTAGTGCCATCTGCCAGTGTTATTAAAGAGTAATACATTTGCAGCACGCCCCATATATGACGCTCCATATATGTTTCCCGGGAGCAGTGAATAGGTGCTTGTAGTTTCCGGTCAAATAGGTGGACATTCACTTTAAACTCATAACGTCGTTCAAAGAGTGGTACCTGCACTGCCGAGCAGTTACCCAATGTGGAAGACTCTAACTCGTTTTCCCATTTAAAGTACCATCCAGGTCGCTCACGGTGGTGCGGGGCATCTTTGCGATGCAAAGCAGCAAGTACTGCATGTTTGAAACATAAAGAAACATAAACTGTTAGAGCGAACAATGATTAGGCATTTCACATGCGCTCTAACTTCTTTCCCGTGGAAAATGAAAAAAATGACATGTATAACGAAAAAAATTTTCACCCCCGCCCACCAACACCCCCCGGCGAAAAATACTCGAAATTCTAACTTACGTCATTAAAGTAAATAAGTCATTTGGAAAGACAGACAGACAAGCTAGTGAAGGAATGAAACAAAACGAGATATAACGCTTCCTACATTCCCTTCAAAAAGGGAGAGGCGCATCGTCCAATGAGAATCGCGCGCGAATAACGGACACATGAAAGTGTTTAAGTTATTTTACGAAAGAATTTTACTCTAGCAAACACTTGGAGAACATTTTTCAGAACAGATAACCCCCTCGACTTGGAAATTTTTCTAAGTTATTTTCCAAATCAAACCGAGCCGTTCCAAACCTAGAGTGTGTCGTTCAATGAGAATCGTGCGCGGTTACTGGACAGGCCAAATTTTCCTAAGTTGTTTTCGAACCAAACCGAGCCGTTCCAAACCAAGGGTGTCCAGTGTAACATAGTCAAATTTCGCAGACCTCCCCCTCGTGTCTTGTAACCACGCAGTGTCCCGAAACCGTGCATTCTCTCTACTTGTATTGATGCTACACTATCATTGCATTTCGGTTGACAACCAGCTGCGGTTATTATCGAAATTATTAACCCGGTGCAGATGTATATGAAAAATGCGGCTCTCGGTAATTATAGCAAATAATGACCTCAAATCTATGCATTATCTATTACATAGCCAACTTCTATGTCCCTTTTCTATTGTAGTTTTGAGTCTTTCAAAAGTGTATAATGGTCAACTATTTATTGTATGATAACTATGATAAGTGAAGTTCCAGGACATTCTGGCTTGACCAGGGTTGCCAGATTCCCAAAACATAAATAGCGGACACCAAATTTATCTAACATCAACATTGAGAGTTAGGCGACAGCTTTAGCCTTTGGCTTTAGCCGTAGGGACCATAATGACGGTTTCTTACTTGGGATTAATCGACTTCATCCGGGGCCATTGTTTGAACAAGTGATCATCATAGGTTCTGAATAGTCATGTGGACGTAGGTCAATGGCTGTTATAAACACTAATTCTCAAGCAGGCCTAACTTTAAGTTAGCTGATAAATCAACCCTGCTGATGAAACGGTCTCACTCTAGGCCTACTATCCGGTCCATATGCTCATTTATTATAATAGGTTGTCTACAATTCTTTCAACTTTCAAGAACTTTTTAGAGGATGGCTTACATGAGATTCACGTAGGCACATGTGGCTTATGAGTATAGAAAAATAAGTAGACATAGACGGAGGCTTTTTATTTAAAATACATTCATGTACTAGTGCACAGTGGTCAAGAATTGGTAGAATGCAGTAATTTTGGTGCAGATATAGACCTCAAACTAACACCTATGAATTATTTTCAAGAAAATGTAAGCTATAATATAGAGCATGCATAATTGTACCTGTAGATTACTTACGAGATAGCAGTCGGATTATAGGCAGGATTATCTAGCTAGGATATAACTTTCTTCATTAAACCTAATTAAATGTTTCAGCCGTAGGTCTGCAATATGTATAGATTGTACGCATCTATTAGCATTTCTATTAATGTATAGGTACTTCTTCAAATTAATGCAACATGTATATGTAATTAATTAAAACAGCAAATCATTGAGTTCTCTAGTTTTCACATATATTTTTCAATTGAATGAAAACAAGTAGCCAATCCTACTTAAAATCTTCGTACTAATAAACGACTAAATATTCTAATTTGCAAAACCAAGGAATCTACTAAACTCAATTTTGAATGTACCGGCATATAGCGTTCGAAATACTGGCGAATAGTGTTCGAAATATAGCATATTATTATTATTACTTTTACATAAAAGGATTTTCTATTTTAGCACATCAAAGATTCAAATTGCTAGAACTACTGAAACTTGAGATCACAAAACATTGGAAAGATTTACAAAATATATTTAAGTACACAACAATCACTTTTTATACTTATTGTTATCTCTGATTGCTTGAGAGAGTTTTTTATTTGGGAAATGACTGAATAAAATTCTTTACAAGTATATTTCAAGTTGAAGAAAACGACGAGTTCTGCCTTGATAGTGTCAATCAGCAAGCGATTTCGGTTATCCACCCAAATATTTTCCATAACAGAGAATACCCTTTCGACGAACGCATTGCTAACAGGGATACTAATGAACACCTGGAAGATTTGCTTTTAAACAGGCGCATCAGTATTTGCAAAAAAATTAGTCCACTTATCGAGTGTAGAACCTGATAATTGTGGAAGAACACTTTCAAGGAGACGAAGTTCTTTGAATAGGTCGTCATTTGGCTTGGGGCATTTGTCTTTGAAAAAATCCTGTTCTATTATTGTCAAGATTTCTTCCATTGATGGCGCAGCGTCGAGGGAAAGAGGTTCTAGCGTTTTGTAGAAGACTTCCTTCTCAGATGGAAACCATTTATCCAAATACTCAAGAGCACGTTCGTAAACAGTAAGTGCTTCTTTTTCAAAAGATGCAATCGCATTGCTAGTTGAATATTGCTTTCTCTTAGACAGTAAATATGTCATTCCAAAAAATCTATCTGAAATTTTCTTGCGAAAGGTGTTTTTAGATCGACAATGATGGAGTGAAGATGACAAGCAAGTGTACTATTTGATTGTAGTGCAAGTATAGCTCCATGCAATTCTGCCAAAAACGAGTGGAGGAAGTAAAGCTTTAACTCATTTAGCGTTGGCTCGTCATCATCTGCGATCTCGTCCGCCTGATCACCAAATAGATGCCATATTACACGATGACATTTATCTTCTCCAATCGACAGAAAATACGTTTTGATTGGGCGCATATTCTTGATCAAGCGAGAAAGTGCTTCGAAAAGAGTGAGCCACCTCGTAACAGCATGACGTACTACGGACTGATAAATGAGATCGGCTTCTTCGAATTCTCCTTTGAGGCTCTCAACATTTTTGGCAGAAACTGAAAACTCCGCATAAACTTTCATCA
>CAJQUW010000442.1:62500-67298 GCA_907163375.1 Prostheceraeus crozeri | reverse complement strand
AGATAGACGGTCCTTTCAAGTATAATTCCTTTGAATCCGCTGTTAAATCCATTCGTCTTTTCAACCCTGTATTTGAGACATCATCAAATTTCCCTTGCTGATCATCATACCACCCAGAAACTTGCAAGTGTGACTGTTTAGCTTGCTTTTGAAATTGAGTCATTGTATGTATATATGCTCCATATGGATATGCTCGATCCCCTCCTTCAATCTGTTTGTCATTCAATATTAGATACACATCTGAGAACAGACTGGCAATAGGAAGATTTGCTAATCCCACTTTATCCTTGGATGAATCGATATTTGTACCATCAGTCTTCTTAATTTGTATACACAACTCTAAATCAATGGATTGACAGTCAATATAATCTTGAGGATTGGCAGGTATATCAAACTGAATAGGCTGCTGGTTACCATCGATATTTGTTGTGGGGACTATGTCTACAATTGTTGAGGAGATGATGTCTGTCTGATGAGGGGGAGAATCGAAGAAACACAAAGCCGAATTGATACTCTGCATCGTATTAGCTCTACAAATATGTTGTCTTCCTTCGTTTTGACTTGTTTCTAGTAGCTGTGGAATTTCGTTTGCGCTTTCTTGTTTTCACTCGACGTCTAGATTTAGAACGTGCTGCTCTAGTCGGCTTTTTACTTTTCCTGCGTCTTTGCTTAGTAACTCGGCCTGATCCAACTTGTCTTGACTTCCTACGCTTCTTCCGAACTGTACGTCTCGTCTTTGTTAAATCATCTAATGCGTCTATGGCAGATTGCTGCGCGCGCATTTTCATAGATTCACCGATATCCTCACCTTGAAGCGCATCAGCTGCAACATTTGCACCAAAATCTAAAGCCCTGCTTCCAACACGCTTCATGATTGGTACGCCATACTTTTTGAGTGTTGGAAGAACCATACGTCTTAGTGCACCAAATATGCCTCCTCCAACTTGTCGTCTACCTCCAACAAACACGGGATAACCGCTCTGATATGATGGTCTACTGTAAATGCCTGTCATTATGACTATTGAATAACTATGGAAGTCACAATAGCGTAAAGCCTTATTCTCGTGACCTAATATGTAGGGTCAAAACAGTAACACCACCACAGAACGGTACTACTTCTCCTGCGTCATCATGAATTGATATGTCAATTCTATTGATGAAATTTCGGCTGATTGGTAGATACATTGTGTTAAAAAATTCTCGATTGATTAGTTGCTTCCTTACGGATGAGAGAGGAAATGTGCGCAGAAGTGGGGCCTCAATGTCGCCAACCCTTGTATATTCAATAATGTTACAATAGACGTATAAGTTACTTATATCACGCTCTAGTGATGGGGCTGTATCGCCTATTGATGTACCTTCATAAATAGTTGATTTTGAGAATCCCAATGTGGTCGTTAACACGCTATCCAGCTTGATAAGAGAGTTCTTCCCTACCTTTAGAATCATGCGTTTCTTATGTGGGTCATAAGAAAAGTGATATTCATCTGCATCAAGGTAATCTACACCAAACTCATTTAACTTTGTACACAATTCAGATGGCGTTTTCAAGCTTTCAATGTTCAAATTAACTCTTTTTACAAGTTCACTGGAAGTAGACAATTCATCACCCGATATGTCTTCGCTGTATACGTGGATATCCCATGAAGCATTTGTTGATGCTTTGAGTTTAGAAGAGGACAATTGAACCTTGAATGTATCATTTAATTCTGTCAACCAAGGTGCGCTTTCAAGGCCCTTAAACATCCCAATCATTTCAGATCCAAATTCAATAACAGCGGACTCAGACTTTTCCAATGGTGTCTTTTTAGTAAAAACAATAAATTCTGCCTCCGTTTCAACAGTAAATAAAGTTACTTTCTCTTTCTTATATTCACAAGTCATTAACGTTTCTGGCACTGATCCTTGAAACTTTCTTGCAAAGTCTTCAACACTTCTAATGACCTCAAATTTATTTTTTACTCGGATGCTCCTTTTTTGTAATGCATACAATGGCACAATTCTACATTTAAAATCAGTGACTTTCCTCTCCGAATTCCACCCACGTCCATTGTACCAATACCTTGATGAGAAAGTTGTTCTGGAATACCCAAAAGTATGACTCAAATCCTTACCTAATACAAGAAGAACATGCTTCCCTTCCTTCATCAATTTTGTTGACCCCTTTATGACTGGTTTGTAGAATTTATTCAAAGTCAGCTTGAAGAGATCATTTATTCGTTCAAACATTCTACCGATTTCCTTTTCTGTATCTTGCAAGCTCATTGTGGGAACCTTAGAATCAAAAGTTGACGTTGCAAATGCCTTTTGAATTTTAATCATGTTTTGGACAGATGGTAAAGATGTTGAAAAAGGATGTAAAGTTAGATGATGAAAAGCCCATGTACCATGTAGACTATTTTGAAATATGCGAAAGCAATCATCCTTCTCTCGCACTTCTTTATGTAATTCAAAATAGTTGTTCTTTAGCAAACTGATATCGTTGTAATAAGTAATTTCAGTTAGAGCAACTTCATGGGGTCCATGCAGAGTAATTGGATTAGCGAATTCAACAGAGTATAGAGATGGTTTGTTACTTGGGAATATCTTGGGGTTGCTATTGCTTGGAAGAATGATATTGAAGTTAGTAGACATGTTAAAGTCATATATGGAAGAAGTCACATGCTATATTAGCTTAAAAGTTACGAGTGTCTCCCATCTCCACATTTTGTAGATCCTGGTGCGTTATCCAGCTATTGAATGAATCAGGATATCCTTTCCATTTAACTAGATATTTCCTTTGATTGCCATGACCTTTCCTCCTAATTATTTTATCAATCATATACACCTCTTCACTTCTGTCTACTACTTGCAATTCATAAGAGTAAAATTTTCCTTCAATTGGATTGCCATGGTAATCTATTAATTTATACATGGTGGGTCTAAATTTTGTATTTACTTCATCCACAAAAAACTCTTCTTCAGTCCAATTAGGTAGATACCCCTTCTCAAATGTAGACTTAACCTTTGAAATCCGAACTCTATCACCAACATTAATTTTCTTTTCATTGGAAATGTTTTTCGCTTTCTTATCATACAATCGAAGCCATACATCCATCGCATTATCTGGGGTAACATCAACTGGTTTCATCTTAATGATTCGATGGTAGCTTTCATTGTAATTCTTAACAAATTTCTGCAGCTCACCTACCCAAACATGTGTATTTTTTGCAGTGAAATAGCGCCATATTTTTGTCTTCAGTGTGCGATTGAACCTCTCAACCATGGCAGCTTTATAAGCACTTTTGACACTAAACAATTCCACATTATGACTTTTAAGGAGACTTCGAACATGAGAGTTTTCGAATTCCTTCCCTTGATCGGTCTGTATTCTTTGCGGAACACGCCCCTCATCGAAAATGCTCTGAAAAGCCGCTTCAACTTCTGGTCCTCGTTTAGATTTCAGCGCACGTGCCCAAGCATAGCGAGATAAAATATCTATTACGGTTAAGATGTATTTATAGCCATCATTGTACTGTGATATCTGTTGCATGTCAGCCAAGTCCGCTTGCCATTGACTATCTATATTGTTAACAACATATTTTCTTGTTGGAAACCGCTTTCTCGCATTTTTGTGAAGAGTGTAAGTCGGTTGACTCCTCAACCACTTCTTGACTTTCTCTATTCCCACACCTGCTGCACGAGCTAGAACCTCCGGACGACTGAAACTTGCGGGATGATTTAAGTCGTAATAAATCTTTCTGAGTTTCACTGCTGTACTCATCGTTCCTTAAGTTCGATTTGCACCGCGTATTACTCGCAACAGCAACTGCAACATTACACTTGATATCACCTCTATGCCCTACATTCTGCTTTACCTCCGAGCGCAGAATTCAAACAACAGCAAAATTTTTGTAACGACATATATGAGAGAGGCAAGGCATAATTCATATTTGCTTAATATTTTACTATACCCTCCTTTGCAACATGCATTGAGCGCTAGTAGCTCTTTTAGGTTGCAGATCATCGGGAACATGAAGCTCTCGCTTTGCTCGCCATCGTGGGTGTTTTTACTCTTGGATCCATCATGTAAGTGAACGCCATATCCAATTCATACACAGTTCGTCCTCCAATAATATTGTGAAAAGTACATTTTGATCAATAAAATTTTCTGAAAATATGACCACCCTTGTGGTGGCAACCTAGTTTTCGACTTACAACTCTGACAGCAAATTGCAGAAGGTCCTCTAGTGACTATTCTAAACACATCACCAGTTGTTTCATCTATTAACTCTCCTCTCACAATTGAACTTCACATGTGATCGATGAAGTACAAATCATCGGTCAGCGCGCACAACGAAAAGGTCTAGAAGGTGTTGACAAGGTTATAAATCGTCGCAACTTGCACGAATCTGTCGCCTCTCGTCAATGTTTTCACAGCGTGCTAAACTGCATTCGTTTCGTCGATAGGGATCATTAATCTTCTGAATTCCAATCCCTTTTGTGTATTCCTTAAGTTGATTCGTAATAGGTTGATCTATGTTTTGACCTTCCTGTCACTTTGATAATGTAGTCAATTGTACATACTCCTCTTGAGGAATGACTTACCATCTTTGAATACGACATTGTTTAAAAATAATGAGGCAACAAAGTACATTGCTTAAAACTAACTGTGAACCGAGAAAACTGTCCAGTGGTTCCGCGAATTAGGTATGATATTTGTTCGAAATCGAAGTCTTCCGACAATCCTGGGTTAGATCAATAAAATAGATAACCATGTTTTCTTTGATACATCTTTCATATATTTTTTGAAAGTAAT
>CAJQUW010000442.1:0-57500 GCA_907163375.1 Prostheceraeus crozeri | reverse complement strand
ATATGAGCTGCTTCAATGTCTTTATTAGGATGTTTTGAAATAAGGACAGCACATACAGCAAGGCTTTAATGGAAAGTCTTTAAATATTGGGCATAGTATGCCCGCAAACTGATCACCTCAGAATGTCCTTGAGCAGCACATTGATGGCTTACTGATGGCGGTCCACTGACAAGTCAAGTTTTGCACTTCTCACCCTTATCGTTCATAGTTGCTGGAGCGGATTTAATAAAAAAAAAAAAAAAAACCCCCCCCATGTCATGGAGAAGGTGTTTGAGTTTCCGTTGGTACTGCTGCACCAACAGCGGAGTATTCCGGTACAATCTCCGTTTGAGATAGTGGGCGAAATACTTCGTGAGCCAGAATCTTGCTAACTCGTGTAGACGCGTTGTTCACGAGCTCTCTATCAACTATTCTCTGCAACCACAACTGTCCTCTCCGAGCGGAAATGACTTCCACTAATTTCCTCCATCAGATACCACCAAATCGCTTTATAGCAGTTTATAATTTTTTTTTCACGGCAGAATCTAAATATATTGCCCGTGAAGAGTGACTTCGGCGGTAAATTATTGATAATGGGAATGTTGGTAGTCGAACGACATGCTGATTGACATTGTATGTAGCCTCAAATTATGCTTGAAATAGATACGGTACAATGTCCTTATATAGAAGGTCACACAAAGACACAAATAGTGTCCAATCACAGACCTGCATGATGACTCATCTATGAACGATATTACAGTGACTGTTGAAGATATTTCTTCATCGCAAAGGGGACAAGATGACAGTTTCAAAAGGGTACATAACATGTAGAACACATATTCGCTGATGAGAACATGGCAAAAAAAGAGAAGGGATCGTTCCTGTTTAAAACATTTAACGCAGTTCCGTTCACATAATAATTTTAAATGTCTCTTGTTCTAATTTCCTTCTGAAGTCACTTTTATTGGAGAACTTTTTATTAAATCACTGACAGATGTCTCCTTCTTTCCATATCGTTCCAATTTGATCCTCCTAATGTTCACTAATCATTGGCATGTGTAGCATAGGAGAAATCCTCTATCCACCTACGATCCAAATTGTGATTATAGCATGCTCATCTAGATCCATTAGTCGATCAACTAAATCACCAGCGTTTGATATTTCACTGAGAGTTTTGTTACAGTTTCTATGGCTTTGAACGAATATCCCAAGGTCTCTTGCGACAACCCACGACGTTGGGATGACTAGTCATCATTTATGTATGCCATCAAAAAAACTATCACATATTTATTAGCATAGTTTGTCTACGTAAAAGGAAAAATCAATGTGTCATCTTGATTACAATGGTTGCTCAATAGTCACAATAGTCGCAATTGAGCAAACCCATTCAAAATCAAACAACGGACGTCTATCGGTACGTACCCAAGTGCTCAGAACCAAACCACACAAGTTCGATCATAGACGTTCCCAAACACAGTGTACTCAACTGAGTGTACCAAACACATGTACCTATCCAGTAAAACAGATCTCATACAAGTTCTTATTCATAACACTGAATTATACATGTACCTATCCATGTGCCTATCGATAACTAAAGTATACATGTACCTATCCATGTTCCTATTGACAACACTAAACTTTACATGTACCTATCCATGTACCTATTGATAACACTAAACTTTACATGTACCTATCCATGTACCTATCCGTGGCAAGTAGGGCACAGTTTTCACTACTTGTATGCATCACATTTAATGTATTAATATTATGTTTACATCTTATTTGATATTCATTATATTCAATAATACATTTAGAAATGAAAATGATATATAAATGTACAATACATGCATTCTAGTCATTTATCACTTGCTTTACACCTCTGCAAAGAACATTTGGTTTCATATCTACGTCCCTTCTATTGACCCGCTGCCTCCTCTAAATGATTTGATTTTCATGGGGTGTCACAATGCCCGAGGCACAGAACTAACACTCAAGAGCTGAAGAAAGTTTATTGACGAATTTCGTGCAAACATGAAATCATAGAGTATGCTATATGTCAGGGATGTGGAGTCCTATCATTTTGATAGGACTCCCACTCCGACTCCAGAGGTTGATAGGACTCCGGGCAGCAAGTATATCAAGCCTAGATTTTAAAAAATTAACTGGTGACCTATAATTGATCATTACAAGCTTACCTGAACCGATTTTTAGTGATCATTGCTGTATCAAATTATCAATCATTTTCGATGAAAGTTTATCAAATGTCGCTTTCAGTTGTATGCATACGACTTGGCTGCTTCCATCTTCTTGATGTGTACTTCACACGGTTGTTCTCCAGTCTCTGCCAGGCAGGAAAATCTCCCATCATTCTTCAAAAAATATGAGTACACTTTCAGGGTGTATAACGCGGGAAAAATCAGGGAAAACCGGGAGAAGTCAGGGAAAATTGGTTTCTGGAAAACGGGGAAAAATCAGGGAAATCTGAAATTGGGAGCAGTAAAGATAAAATAAATTTATGACCGATAACAGCATTAACAAAATAGCCTACTGTACAAACAAAGTAAAAGTAGAAAGTCCATATTTTCCCCGGCATTAGGACAGGTGCTTCGCTTCCTAATCTGACTCATGCCGCTGATGTGAGCTTGAGGTAGATCAATCTTCGTCTGTCTCAACGGGCGAGTTGACTCTGGAGATTATTCCGCAGGTTCAGTACTCCCACGCCTTGCGCGTTCATATGCAGTACATGGCTGATTAGGACTCAGATGACACGATCTGCAATGCTGCGTGACTCATGTAGATGCATCGCGGACAAATGGATGCTCTCGGTAGGCATTGGATTGAAGACAGGGCGATGACAAGATACCTGACTTCTGAATTTCTTGGACATGCTTCTACATCTGAGTTGCACAAAGTTCTTGAGGGAGAGGTCAATTGCCTGGACAATTCTTAACTCCTGCAGGTGGTAATGGATGGTCCAAATGTCAATATTGCAACACACCATCTGTTTGAAGAATCTCGTGAACATGGTGACAAGTTTTGACAAATGTAGGAAGTTGCTCCCTACACATCATCGACGGTGCTCTGCGAACTGGATGCAAATACACTGAGGTGATAAAATTCCTACGAAGTTGTTGGGAAGTTTTTAAAGATCTTCCATCTCGTTGGGCGGATTATTGACATTTCGCAATGACCCACACGTACCACCCAAGTATTGTGCGACTCGATGGATTGAGAACGTAGCAGTTGCGGAAGTGATCATCGAACGATTGCCAAACTTACGACAATATGTCGAAAACATCAAGAAGCAACCTGACTCGTCGTCCCTCAAGAGCATGAAGGAAATGCTGAATGATCCTCTCCTAAAGGCCAAATTGTGTCTCTTCGTCACAATAACCAAGGAATTTGAGGTTTTCATGATGAAATTTCAAGTCGACAAGCCCGTTGTTCCATTTCTTCTTGAATCCCTGAGAGAACATCATAAATTTGAATTGGTCGAATTGGTTTATCAAACTATGTTATGAAAACCTGTCAACAGTTCAAAAAGCTCAAGCAATAATTGATTTTGTGCAACTGAAATCAATTGACATTGGCTTTGAAGTGATATCAGCCGAAAGATCGGCAGGCTGAGCGAATACAAGTACATAGGGAAGAATTTTCTTCAATGTGTCTGGATTTCTTGAATGCCATTTTGGTGCCTTCCAAATATCCATTCTTCGAGGAGTAATCTTGCTTGGATCCGTTGATTATGGCCTCAGATGCCAAATGGAAATTGATATCACTAGATAAGACTTTGGATGAACTGATTGGCAAAAAATTGGTCACTGAATTCGAGGCTGATTGCATCAAGAATCAATGCATATGTCTGACATCAAACAATCCCATGAAGTCCTACTTGCAGATGTTCGACCAAAGAAGAAATAGACTTGATGACTACTTACTCCATTGCTTTTAAAAAGATAATTCTTCTCCAGATCTTGAGCGACTCGTGCGAATCATTCACTATGGACAACTACGGTGGAAAGAGGTTCCTCGGTCAATGAAGAGATGAGAATCAAAAAGAGAACTAATTCTCTTATTTCTTAAAGAATAGTGAAAGATCATACACGCGCTTTGTATGACGGAGATGCTCATAATTTTTGACGCATCGAAGAAACTGATTTCGTCTTCTTGAAATTCCGCTGCGCGATATCGAGAAGCTAGGAAGGAAGAAGCGCGGAACCAAGAGGTCAAAACAGGCATTGTGAATGAAAAGAAGAGGAAGGCGTCATAAATCAAAGTTGGAAAACATGAAGAAAAAACTTTTGTTGCAGATTGATCGTATTGACCAAGATATCCACTCTTTGATGAAATAGGCTTTTGCGTTTTTATTTTGCTATGATTTTCTCCGTAATCACGGTATTGATCTTTGAAGAAAAAAAGAACGGTCTAATTCTGTGGTGCGAACACAGAATTAGACAGGTCGTCTCTTCTTCCGTTTGACTAGAAGGGAAGCATTGAAACATGTAACGCAAATGAAATGACACAATCTCCTGACTAAATACCGTAGCAATCGAACAATAAGCAGTCAGTTCAACATTTAACACGCCAAATTGTGCAAAGTTTCAGTGACTGTTATCAACCGGATCATACAGCAAAGAGACAGAGACGATATCAAGTTCTTCAGAGAAGTTTGTGAACGTTTTTTCATGCGCCTGCCAACTTTTTTTAAAATGATCGGAAGACCCAACATTATCGAGAAAACTTTTGCGCAATGATCTGAATTCTTCGAATCTGAAGGAATCGAGGCGATCGGAGCATTTTGAAGGAATTCAGAGCAATCCGCAAGGACGCACGACTATTTTTCGTATCTCTGTAAGGTATTAAAAATTTCTTTTTGCCCACTTATTAAGTTCCTGCATGTGCCATCTGTTTGAATCAGTTTGCACTTCTAGCAAAGTGATACGATTAAACTATCTAATTCTGTGGGTGCGAAGCTTCAGTGACTGTTATCAACCGGATCACACAGCCAAGAGACACAGTCGATGTCAAGTTCTACAGAGAAGTTTGTGAACGTTTTTTCGTGCGCTTGCTAACTTTTTAAATAATGATCGGAGTGCCCAACATTATCGAGAAAACTTTTGCGCAATTATCTGAATTCTTCCAATCTGAAGGAATCGTGGCGATGGGAACATTGTGAAGGAATTCATAGCAATGCGCAAGCGGCGCACGACCATTTTTCCTATTTCTGCAGGGTATTCAAAAAAATCTTTTTGCCCACATAGTAAGTTCCTCTGCATGTGCCATCATTTTGAATCAGTTAGCGCTTCCAGCAAAGTGATGCGGTTAAACAATCTAATTCTGTGGGTACTGCCTTCCATTCTTTTGATTGGACCAGTGAATATTCTTAACATTATGTGACAATGCAGCTTTTCAATGCTTTTATCTGTAGCAGATGTTTGTAGATATCTATTGCTTTTTCCATCGCTTAGTTATTGATTTATTTGGTCTACCATTGTTTCGAATCAGCTCAGATGTCTATACAATTGGATTGCTATATTTTTGTCTCTATTTTTCAGACATCTTAGATATTCGTTATTGACATGAAATTCCATTTGAAGTAGTCAATTATTTTACACTCCGCTATCTATGATTTCTGATATGCATTGCTCTGTCAATACATTTGTCTACTGGTCTGATTTTTCCTATTGTTAATGCATCCATGTGGGCATAGAACTCTGATCGTGTTACGTCTTTCAAGTCCGGAATCAGTGCATCTCTTTCATCGTTATAGCATAGACTTCTATGGTTATAGCATGGACATTCAAAAATGAAATGGAAGATATCTTCAATCTTATTCAAGTCACAGAACTGCTGTAAGAGTGTGATTACCAGTTCTTAATTTGATGACGTTACAGATTTTGTTTATACTGTTACTAATTGCTAAATGTGGTTTTAATTTACATTGAAACCTGCATAACTCTAGATAGCTTAATCCTTAAACACTATGCTTAGCGTTGTCGATCTACTCTCTTCTGAAATATTCAATCAATGCATTGTTTTTTTGGAATTGCCACTGTATTCCATGCTCTGTATATTTTTTAGATTAATTTTATAAACAAACTTATCTATTCTGCTGCACCATATATTACAGAATGATTTTTTGTTTGTATTTTCATTTATGGTTTTGAATAGTCGTGTGATTAATCTTTTATCATCGCTCATATTTAATTTAAGAAAGCAATTCAAAGCTGATTTATAAAAATAGTATTCAATTGGTTTAACACCAAACTCACCGATAGTACAGTAATTAGGTGCTGTTATCCGTGAATGACAATATCTACTGTAAAATTTCATAATCACACGATTCAAGTCATTTATATTTCTATCAAAAAACATTTCACTGCAGTATCTCATTTTTGATATAGTTAGCACTTCTAATGCTTCCGTTAAAATTCTACCATCATCTGTGTTGAATTAATTTACAGTTTTGGCAGTTACACATGAAGATACTCTTCTTCATTTCGTTAATTCTTCGATATGCATTCTATCAGTTTTTGCAATCAAGTCTATATGTCTATATACATCTACGACATCAATCGGTGACATATTGTCATCATCTAAAATTAGCTTTTCATATATAGTTTTTTCATTGAATATCATTATTTTAGTTTTATTGCAATATACTTTTAAACATCGTTTTCACTAAATTTATGGAGAAACTTAATCTGTTTGACAATACCAACTTGTGATTCGCAGAGTAACAACATATCATCAGCAGATATATACTAAGTGCGGCTAAATTTATATTCGTTATTTTTGCTGGATCGAATTCGCTAATATTTTGATAAAAATTCGCTCACACACACACACATATATATGCACAATAAGGCTGGCGATAGGCTATCTCCTTGTGGAGTGCCATAATCTAGTTGGAATTCTTCACTTTTTTCTCCATTAATATTGATTTTATATATTTTGTTATTTGTAATATTTTCTATTAATGACAAAAAAATTGCCGTTGGGAATGATATATCTCAGCTTATTTATTAATCTACCTTATTGAGCAGTGTCTTATTATCATTCATCATATTATAGCAGTATAGTGTCTTATTATCATTCTTATAAATTTTAATAATTTCTTTTAGCACCCAGATATTGTCAATCGTCGAAAGTCCTTTTCTAAAGCCAGTTTGTGATTCGTGAACTATTTCAAACTTGTCAATCCAATCATTTAGCCGATCATTTGATATTCTTGTCAACAGCTTTTC
This sequence comes from Prostheceraeus crozeri, assembly GCA_907163375.1. Taxonomy (NCBI): domain Eukaryota; kingdom Metazoa; phylum Platyhelminthes; order Polycladida; family Euryleptidae; genus Prostheceraeus; species Prostheceraeus crozeri. The sequence continues at coordinate 50,274 of CAJQUW010000442.1, read as the reverse complement.
AATGCAGGAAGATAGATTATGACATCTATAAGACTTTGAATCATTTTTATCGCTCTTCTTGAAAATGGGGTGATCCAACTAGAGTGCCAAGGAGCATTGCCCCTGCTCATTATTTGATTCAATAGAGTACAGAGTATATAAAATTTGTGTTTGTTTCTGGTCACTCTTCAGCATTTCGTATACTATTTCATATGGGCCACTGGATTTTCAGTTCTTTGAATACTTGATTGCATTTTCAACTTCAGCTATCGTGAAATTAGTGTCAAACTCATCGTCATTTCCATTTTTTGAATAATGTGATGTACAAAGTCGTTTGTTATTCGTTTGTCGTTTACTATTTTAATTTCATTATCGCTTTTCTCCATATTTTCTTTAAATATTTGAGCCTTTGAAGCAGTTTTTTGTTTGGAATTCTTCTTAGGCTTATTTTTATTAAGTAATTCCCAACATTTTTCACGTCTTAATTCTCTTTTGCTATTTGTAATTCATTAGTTTTATTCTCTGCAGGTTTCTCTTTTCTCATTTGACATTTTTGCCAAATTCCCTTTTTGATTGTAGTAACAAGCTTAAATTTAGTTCGGTTTGATCAGTCTTGTACGTTTCAACATTTTGTTTGTATTTTCTTCTTAGGTATCTTGCATCATCAGAATATATTATCTCGGTGGTTGATGTCACCGTAGCTTGTATTGATTCCTTTTTGACTTTAACCAATTTATCATAGATCTTCGACTTACTTAATTGATTATCCTTCCTCTTCTAGAAGTTTTGAACCTTTGTCTGTAATACAAAGTCTCACAGTCAAAAACAAAAAACTCAAGGACTTGCAGTCTTAAAGTCTGAAAATCCTTTGTCTGTAGCTTGGCAATATTTATCAGAATTTCATTTCGTTTTCCATTTGAAGGGAACTACTGGTTTGCAGGTGTCATTCATTTGTGATCTGCTTATAATATTTACTGTTTTAGGGATTGTAGATTTTAGAGCTATTTTAAATCAATTTTCAGTGGTTCATGATCAGTATATCATTTGGACTCCATTATTTTGAAAGCTTCTAAATATTTCAACATTGAGTTTGTTAGTAACAAATAGTCTATGACTGATTTATAACATTTGTCGTTTTGAAACCTGCAAAATGTATGCTCACCGTTTTCATATCTTCCATGTGCTATTATAAGTGAAGTTTCATTGCAAAATTCTATCAGCTCTCGACCTTGTTTATTGACAATTCAATCTTCAGAATTTCTTTTTGGGAGATTCAAGTTTCTGTCATCATTCATATTGCCTATTCTGCTATCTATGTCGCCCAACATGATAATATGTTTCCTTCTATATAGATAGCCAAATATACTATTTCCAAGTGGGATGCTCATAATTCAAAAAAAATTTCGAAAATATATTTACCTGAATTATGTTTCATTATGAACTTTTCTATGTAATATTTCATTTTATCAAAGTAATTTTCTCAGCATATTTAGATTCTCTGCTTTCTCTATAACAGATAATCATATGTATTTTTCCACTTCTCTCCACTGTTCATTTTTCATTTCAATTATTATTATATCTCCATTTTCAGATATCATGTCTTTAGTTACAGTGATCTCATTTTTATAGTGTAAGTTTATTCCTTTGATTTGTCGGCCAAAATTATTTTAAGTTTTACTAGTTGTTCGTATCATATCATACTGGTCAAGTGGCAATAAATCAAATTCAGTAAGGTGAGCTGCATTAAAGCATATCATATCGGCTTCATATGTATTTCTGCATTAATCTCTTTAATTTTGCTGATATTTGATCCATTAATATTAGCGTAGAATATTCTTATTGATTGCACTTCATTCTCACTTTTTGTCTCAACTGCTACCGTCTCCTCTTCTCCTTCACTTTCGTCAAAAGTGCTGCTGTGCACCGACTTGATTCACATTTTGGTTGAACTGACTATGGGTCTCTGGTGCATACACTGGTTGGTAAGTGGGTTGGATGAAAGTTTGTTGCTGATGAGGATGATACTGCTGCTGATATTGCAGCCTGTAAGGATGTTGCTGCTGTTGTTGTTGTTGGTAGGGATTTCTGTAGTCTGTAGATCCATACCATCTCGGTCTTGCATAGCTGCGGACCCCGCAACTGCCCGTAACTACTGTGGGCTAAGTGTCCTCGTCGACCGCATATGTGACAAACGGCAAGCGGTCTCCTGTGGTAGTTCGGTCCTATTTGATAATGTGGGAGGGAAGGGGACGGGGGGTTAGGGATGTGTGGATGTTGGGTGGGTAAGCCAAAGGGGGGGAGCGGAGGGTAGTGGACGGTAGCGGAGATGGGGTGGCTTGGGTAGGGAATGAGGGTGTGGGGGGAAGTGGGACGTTGGGGGGAAGAGGCTAGGGGTGAGGAGTGGAGGAGGATGGAGCGGTGGAAAAGGGCCGCTGTAGGGGACAAGCCTGGCGGTGGCCGAGGATTGTCAGGCGGGTGGACACGTAGGAGGGTGGGGGGGGGGTCTCGACTGCAGTGGTGGTGGTGGTGCTTGCGGAGATGTCTGGTTTTGCACCTGTTGGTTGAGTTTGCATTTCACATTTGCCTTCAGGTCGTCAAACATGTTTCATCACTGCAATTTCCGACTTAGTATTCTCTGGGTGGATTTGTATCAGCTTCATTATGTCGTCATTGTTCCTTTCTGTGTTATTCTCCTCAGATTGCTTCTTCTTTCTGCTTTTCTATTGTTGCTTCTCGATGTGCTCTCAGAAGTGCTTTCTATCTTTGCTCGTTCTTTCGTTCTTTTTGCTTCGTTTCTTTTCTTGCCCCCTTGCGTTTCTTTCTCTTTTGTCCCTTTTTCTTTCTTTCTCCTCGAATACTCGGAGCTGGACTTCGTAGGCTGCTATCGACATTTGAAGCTCTTCATTCTTCTTTTGCAGTATTCTGATTTCCTCCTTATGCATCTCGATTTCATTGTCCATTTCACCTCTCTTCAAGATTGCCTCATGTAGGGTTCTCTTCAATTCACCGATTTCTTCATCTTTAATGCTATTCCTTTTCTTGTAATCGTTTAACAGTGTCTGATTACCGTCGTGTTTCTTCATGTTTTCTCTTATCTTCGTACATTCTGTGAATCTTTTATATACACTCGCCGCATAAAAGCTTTCGCTTATACAGGTTCTCCTTCACATATTTAGCCAGTTCATACACAGGCAAGTCAGTGCATGAGTGATGTAGCACAACGTCACATTTCCTGCATGCCAAAAAGAACTGGTCATCGATGGTGTGCTTGCAACGACTGCAGCTATCCTTGGAGGGGACGAATCCTAGATGGTCTGATGAGGATGAAGATGATTGATGAGGTGATTTCGGTTGGTTTGTAAATGGGGTTGCCGCTGACATTCTGAAGCGAATTGAAGTATCTCTCTCTCAAACTCAAAAAGCTTATTGCCCAGGATGGGAACAAACAAGATGCATGTGCGGTACATACAATACTGCAATATTAATGTGAGAGGCACAGAAAGTAAGATGACAATGATGGATGAAATGGTTGAGATGAAAGGTAAAAGCACAATTTGCACCATGATTGTCGTTGTATTCACAGATGAAGTTCGGAGTGAGATGAAAGTCTGAAAAAGTCTTGGGATTCATGAGTAACATGGTCGATGATAATGTAGAAATAAATGAGACATCATTTCATGTTGTATAGGAGAGTAGACAATGCATGCATCAATGAATGCGTGTTTGTCATGTATTTGAGCAATATTTTATGTCATCAGTTTCCATTTTAAATTTGTTTAGTGATTTTATTTGCGCATCACACCCAGCAGCAGATCTCTCCCTCAAAATTCAAAAGTTTATTGCCCATCAGGTGGGAACAAACAGATACAGTACAATAATACATTGTTAGGTTGAGCGGCAGAAGATAAAAGATGACAATGGGTATGTGAGATGAAAGTTAAAAACCACCGCACCACTATCGCCGTTGATTTTCACAAAATAACGATGAATGCCTGAAATAGTACAGGGATGTCTACAAATGAGGTTATAAGAGATATAGATCAGTCAATGAAGCATGCACGAATGCATGAAATGATGAAAGCTCAACACCTGAGGAGGAGAGGAGGCAATGTATGCATCACTTTGTTGTCAATAGATTCATTTATATAGATCAGAGTAATACTTTGACTTATTAATGAATTTTATTAAGCAGTATTATTCACACATCACACCCAGCAGCAGATTATTTACTTTATAGTCTTGTTATTTAATCGGAGAACGTCTATTTACTAACATTTGATGTTGTTAATGTAGAATACATTATGAATCATCTTCAGTGCATACCTGAAATGTAGTTAGAGAATGTTTAGGAATGATAATATCACCACCAGTTATGTGACCGTTCTCCGATGTAAATTTGTCACGAGTGACTGATACATTTGCCTGTTTTGCTACGGACGCATCTGATTAAGACTCAGTATAGAGGCAAAGCATTTGTGCTGTCAATGTATTGTCCTTCCTATCTGGAGATGTAGTCCGCTGTTTGCTGGCGATTGTTACCACTGATCAATAACGCTGAAGCAAGAACATGAATGATTTAATTAGACAATTGAGTAATTAAACCAGAGTTGGCTCTTTGCCGGCTAAAACTGGTTTTTGCCACTAAGTGGTAAAAACCCGGCAAAAACTAAAATTCCGAAAAATCAGTCTGTTTGTTCACGAAATGATCGACAGCAAGTTGGGTTTTGAATATTACGTACGGTGCATGCGGGTTTGCAGTTTGCAACTCTTATCTTCCAAAACATGACATTCATTCTGTGATGGAACCACATGATATGTTTTTATAACAAACGACAAAAGATGTTGTCTTTCTTTACGATTGCTCTGTCCTTTTCTTGTGATTTAAGAACAAATGTAGACTTCAGCACCATTTCGGCTCTTTGGTTCATGTAACAGAAGTTGTTAGATACTCGCAGAATTATCATCATATGAATGAAAAAAATGAAAATAAATATATGAATAAAAATGGTTTATTCATAGAACTATATTAAGCAAACCACTTTCTTCATGTGGACGAGCTTCAATAATCCCACTGTATCTTCTGTGTTGAGTGATCAGTAAGAATTCAGAGTGTATTTTAATAGTAGCTTAGGTTTCATCAGATCTAGATTCGAACCCAGGTCTCATGAGCGCAGAGAGAACACTCCATCAAAAAGCCTCTGCACCGGAAAATCTCAGCTCTCAAATCAAGCAATATGCAACAGTCACTTAGAATGCATTTCTCCTTTTTTAAGAAATATACTAAATGTACTAATGCTTGTGACTGTAGCAGGAAATCATGATTTGTAAGAACAAATAATAATAAAATAATATAGTTCGCACCAGCAATCTTGATAAAGTGAGGTATAATGTATGTCTGAACAGCTTCAGTTATAATCTCAACAAAAGAACATTGATTTATGAACATTGAACAATTTATAACACAAGATTTGCTTAAATCGATATTCAAATCCAATGATCGTGCACTGTACATGCACCAATTAATGACGTCAGCTTCAACTTTACAGAGTCACAACGAAAGAGACCGATGAACAATACTCTATCGGTATAGGAATCTACTAAGAAACGCCGATTTGTAGGGATAATTCCACACACAGATGATGGATTCCAATGGCACAACGACGCGAAGCACACACCGACGAGCACACAGACGAAAACTTGAGGAAAATTGATCCAGGGGAACCGATGTTAAGCTCAATGGCAGTAGCAGGTGACAACAGAGCGCACAGACCGACCGATCACGTTCACGTTACATGACGGGATTATAGATGTTTCTCCGCAGAATAATGCAAAAAATAGATATAAGAAAAATCAAGCACTATCGCAACGCATATTCAAAATTGTAAGACGTTGCAATCAATTCAACATGCCATTTATCTTATGGCATTTAACCTGTCCAAATGTCGAACAAGTTGGATGTCCAATTGCATTTTAAAGGGTTTTTCCGATCAAAGTACCTACAATACATTAAAAATGTCTTCAAGTACGGCATCGCATTAAGCAGAAGTTATACCACTTGCTGATATTTATAATGACGTTGATGATTGCGATGATGACGAATTCGTACCAATGAAAGGTAATGCTAAAATTTCTAAGACGCGCTTTTTATTTTTTGCAGGTGTTTTAGAAAAATCTCGGGCAGCACAAACATCTGAATTACCTCCTCCTCCTCCTACAATCGACCAGTGTCAAAATCACCAATATCATACAGTCAATCCTTGTATCATTTTCATTCTGTCTTTAATCATTTCAGATTTTATATTGAATTCATCTGTCATCGCAAACGCTATTATATTAGTTTTTTCATTATTTGCGTCAATAGAAAATTTATATTGACATTATCTTATAAAATTACAAAATTAGTTGAATTGTTAATTACATTTCACATAAGTATAATTATATTAAAAAAATATGAAAACTGACTACAGTTATCAACAATCCTGTTTTAGTAAACATTCTAAGTTGATTATTCTTTCAATTGTATTCCTATGTATTTTATCATCTATTGGAATTTGTTTTAGCATCATGTTCATCAATATCAAGTCAATTGATCATCCTCATCATCGCGACTCAACAACGAAATCACCTTTCTCAACTACACCAAAACGTAATGCTCTTCAATCAGCTCATCGAACTACATCACAACCACCAAAACCACCTTTCTCAAGTACACCAATGCGCAAAGCTCTTCAACAAATTCATCGAAATACATCACAACCTTCTTACGATAGATTTAAATCTTACCGACGATCAAATATAAGCAGAAAGAATATGGCCAATGCCTTTGGAATAAATGATAGATTTTCACGTCAATATTCAACTATTTCTGTGATATTTAATGTTGGACATCCTCATCAAAGTTTGACTTATAACGCACACACACATGCTTTAGAATGGCCCCAAGAAGTAATTGATCTTCGGCATTACAACGGCGGTACGGTGGAAGTGAACGAAATGCACATTCATCTTGATCCTCCGTTTTACTCTGCATACCGTGATACTCCTCGTACTGACTTATATAATGAATTATGTTATCAACAATTTCTGACTAGTGAACAAGTTATTGAACAAATAACAACACCTATGCATATATATATGAGTAGTGTTGCACCGACAGTGCGTTTTAATCAAATGTCAAAAGCGCTACATTCTGAAAATTTGTGGTTTACAATTGATCCTACTGATGTAAGGGATATACATTGGAAATATAAAACAAAATGGCATCCTGCAGATGGAGAACCAAAAGGATTTGATTTTTTTCAATTCCATGATAAAATTAACGTTTATAATGCTCTCAAGTCAGAACATCTATTGTTAAACGTGTTTACTGATGATTTTATACCACGTGTGATGAATCGCGACGCTGATACACATCTTGATGAATCGCTTCTTGATGTGAAAAATTATTTTGCATCTGAAGGACAAAGACGTACTTATACTGTTTTATCTGGTGAAAAATTGCATAGAGGTGCAAAACAAATACCTCTACGCAATAATTTATCACAACTTGAATTCAATAATATTTCAATTTATGGTGTTGATGGATTACCACACGCTGCTAACTTTTGGTTTAATATTAACATTCATTGTACCTTTCGTCTATGGCGTTATGTCTCTACTTAACTGTCTTCTTCTTTTTTGTGATGTAATTATCTGCTACTATTCAGCATCATTTTTTGTGTATATAAATAGATTTTAAAAAATTATATGGATATTTTTTACTTCTCTCAGCTGGTGCTCAAGTTTACAGTTTATGTCCAGTCTGGAATATAACATCTAATGACTATTGTTTAGCATCTATAAACGGAACATCAGGAATTGGACCTTCTCCAGCTAATTTAGCAAGTGAAACAAAACATCATCCTATCATTCCATTCACTTATTGGGAAAGGGATACATTTCAACTGCTTCAGGCGACTCAGGCGGATTTCTCAGTGGATTGAACATTTTGATCAGGCGGTGTCCCTCATCGCATCATACGATCCTTAACTAGCTCATTCAGAATGCATTCATCCACACTTATTTAACACGGGCCAAATTTCACAAAAAACGGGCCATTATCACAAAAAGTAGCAGATGCAGCTGAACGTAAACTAAGTAATTGGGAAGAAAAACATCAACCTTCTAATTCACACCCACATCAACAACAACAACAACCCGAAGAAAATACTGGTAGTGGAGCGCATTGGTAATTAAAAAATATGCAGCATCTAATACGTAAAATTGCAGCTAAATCAATTCCCCCAAAAAAATGCTGAACATGGAGTACCAACAGTCATAACTGAATTAGATAATACTGATTAGCTCTAAATTAGATAGCTAATAGTGCATTAACGCAATAAATACAATTACCAGACCCACTCAATACTCAGTTTTCGCACCTAGTATTGAAACTGGTCAAAATTTTGCAGTTAACAATCTTTATACAGATGATACAAATAACACTCGCAACATAGTGAGTAAAAATCAAAGATATTTAACACTACTTGTTTATATGGAGCTAGATTGGACATAATTCAATTATCGTGGCACCTCTCTCGTTGCCTAATTAGACTGGCAAAAAAGCATTACGAGTATAGGAACAATACTGCTTTTTTGCAAACTGCTGTGAATGGGTTTCACGCGAATCACAATCTCGCAGTTTTTCTTTTCACAAATAACGCGAGAAATAATGTGGTGCATAAATGATTAGTTGCCGTTCAAGTCAGAACTATAAAAATCGTTAACAAGTTTTGAGTTAAAACAGGAGTCTAATTGCATTTTTGCAGTTATCTCCATTGTTTTGCGAGGGCACGATTTCTTTTTGGTTCAGGCATTTGAATTATCAACCTAGTTATCATTTGGAACGTTTGTGGCGGTTTTTGCTTGTGTTGGTTTCGTGCGAGAGATATTTTTGACACGACCAAGGTTTTCTAGGAGTTATGATTTAGTTGTTTAATAAAGCCAGGTGCTTTGCTACCATGGGTAATGTCATAGGGTAATTGCTGAAAATTTAAGTAAAGGTTGGTGATTAGATGATGTAGTAAGTTTGAGGCAGCGGCTATTACACCGACTGGGCCGATACTTTGGTTTTGGCTATTGCACCGGCTGAGCTTTTACAACACTACACCATGTCTGTTGTCCCACTTATTCGTGTTTCCCAGCTGTTAAAGACTCCAAGTGACTCAATTGTAGCAAGAATATGTACAGTCATTTTGTCCTGATGTTCTATCTTGTCTCGCTTCAGCCTTAGAGAAATATTGTGACCCCTTTCGTGGGAAGCATATTTCCTATAGTTTTTTTGTGTGAAGGTTTTTTTTTGAACTACCTCCAAAACACTAGAAGAGACCCTGTTTGTTGATCAATTCTTATTTTTTTCTAGAATCTTGTTCTGTGGTTGATATTTTTGTGGACAATTTGGTGTAGATGTTTTTCTACTTTTCACTGGTGATGCGATCAATACCACCTCAGTCGCTGTGTGATATTCACAGAGAACGAAATTGGACCGACTCAGCGTTGTAGCAGCCATCAACTGCCTTTCATTTCTTGACGTGGTTCAAATTAATTAAGTGGGGCCTTAATTTTTGTGTTTAGTGTTTTTTAGCTGATTATGTTCTATTTCAACAAATAATCATTTCAAAGTAAATACTTGAGAGGCCAGTAGTTTGCACAGGCTACCATAACAAGTTGTAGCATATTACGGATCAGTAGATGGTGATAGTTCTTCTTGATGTAGCCCACTTGTCTTCCGAAAGTGACATTTAAGACGTATATATAGCCCAGTTCAACGGCCTAAACAGACATTGATTTTGCCATCCTCAGTTCACATGTTTCTTTGCTATTTCTATAAGCACCACAGTTGGTTCTTGAATCCTATCCGAGGCATTTACCACTCGTAAAATACTGCATTGATCTTTTTTTATCATTTTTAATTTCATTCCAAATTCTTCAGAAAATTTGTCATACGTAGATAACATAGATCTACTGAGCCACGATTTTCTAACAAGTCAGGGAATTCCGGTATTCTTCTCATCTCTCTACTGTTCGTTTCTTGTCAATTTTCGTAGGTTGACTGTTGTACACCTCCGACGTATCACCTTCGCTCCTCCTCTCGAATGCATTTCAATAGTCAACGAGAAAATTCAATTTCAGGTTTTTGGATCTGCCATTCAGGCCTCGAGTGCCAAAACTTCTTGCTACCGCACTCATGCCAACTTATACATTAGTGTTTAGCCGAATTTCTAGGATAATGTATCTTTTTCATTTTTTGTCTTTTTTTTTTTTTTTCGTTTTAGTTTTTTTTCATTTTCATTTTTTGTATTGTATTTCCTTTGTTATTTATTATTTTTTTTTGGTTTGTTTTTTTCATTTTTTTTCGTCTTTTTTTTTTGTTCATGGTATTTTTTGTTTCATTTTTGTTTTTCACTTCTTTTCATGGAAAAAATTTCACTCAACCTATTATTTTTCGGATGGTAAATTTCTCGAAAGTTACGATAACCGGCCCCGATGAAATCAGTCGAAATATCACTTAACTGTAATTCTAGACACCTCTCTTACGGATAGTTGTGGTGATAAGTGCATGAAGCTGCTTGTTTATTAACAATTTAGAAGGTAAATTTTATACAAAATTTTGATGCTATCTTGGACGGAAAATAAGTGAAGCCACCCTGTCATTCGTCCATGTTTGAGCGGGATGAGATAGCCCTACTATAAATTGCCCCAGGAGTTGGTTTATATATTTGCATGATGTACTCCCAGATTATTTTAGAACTGATATCTTATCAATTGCTATTTCACTGCATTAAGACATCTCAGATGCCTGGTGATATGAGTAGGCTAAGTAGCAGCTCTTACTCTAGTAAGATAACTGCTACCGAGGGTGGCGGCCCGCGTATTTGGGTATTTTGGTTTTGGTTTTTGTTGGTGGAGTTTGGGTTTTTGTTAGTGCGGAAATTTTGTTTGCGTCCCGGGAATCGCCCCAAACTTTTAGTGAAAATTTTAGTCAATTAGGTGGTCTGAAATAGCCCGGCAACAATGCATTTTGTGACTACTTACCACTAAGTTTCAATGAGCAGGAATTTCTTGGATTTCAAACAGTTTTTAATATGGCTGTTTTTAAGCCCACTATTTCTATAAATTAAAGTGCATCAGAGTTTTCGTTGGACATTTCGAATGAAACGTCAGTGACTAAGCTAAGTCATGAGTTCGAAGCCATATAGTTAATATGACAAGACAAGGCCACCTAACTCAATGGGGGCTTATGTATAGACCACCGCTTCCAAATGTCGGGGGTCGGCTTAGTTTATGGAACCATCCAGAGCTTCTTCCAGCGGTTAATTGATTTTGCTCTCTAATAATGCGGTCCCGGACAATACCAAGAAACGCGGGAAATATATCAATAGATACCGTTCTAAGTAACTAATTCAAGCACCATTTTGCTAGCTCATACCATTATGCGCCAAAAAGGTTCCCCAACATTAAATACCTGGATACATGTGTTTAACGGCGATATACGCACACATGTGATTTCTTAACAAAGTTACACCGAAATTCTAATCGACGGTCAAATAAAAATCTTTTCAAGAATACTGTATTTAGCTGAAGGCCTATTTAAAAATTTGATTGACATTCACCGGTACTATGCCTATTGTTTTGAAAGTATATCAGAGCCATAACAGTTCTTTGAATTATTAAAACTGAAGTAGGCCTACACATTTAATCGCGGCATTTAGCTGCTTAGCTAATTTTTTGAAAACAAGCCACCAGTTAACCAGGTCCTTATTCTGAGGTGGCTTGTAAGCCATTGAACTACTTATTGATGATCTGTATTACAGTGATAGAATGGGATTAATCTTTTTGTACTCGCTAATGATCAAAAAAGCAATTTTTCATTTTCATTCAATGATGAATTTTACTTTTATATTTTTTCCATGCAATTTTTATCCTATTGTCTATTTGAAACCGCCATCGCTATCATTTGAATCAAGAAAGATCAAGACCTTGATTCTCCAGCATTATATCTTGACTTTGCTGGAAACAACAGGACACAAATTTTTTATGGACAGACGGTTACCATGTGTCCTTTTGTTTCTGCGCAAACTTGATACCAAAAAAGATGATAAGTTGGGACAGTACTTCTGACGTTTACGATTGTTGTTGTTATTTTACCCGGCTCCGTTCCAGTGGATTATAGGAGGCTTCGTATCAAGACAATTACAAAGCGACAGACCTAGTAAGCAAATATATGCCCACTGCTGGTGAGGCATAATTTGGGCACTCGTCGATACCACCGGAGTGCTGCCATGCCAAGGGTGGAACAGCATTGACCGGGGTAGTTAGCATCCTCGATGGTCCGCCCCAACCCTCACCGTCGAAGAGGGGCGGCGGCCATCGCTGAGGGGGACTTTGGAAAGGGAGAAGTCATAATATGCCACAGGGGATGAAGCTCTGAAAGCTTTGATGCATATCCCAACATGAGATTCGGTTGTCAGGATCCCCCGCAATATCAGCTTATATAGCCACCGATGAAGGGCAATGAGAAAAAAGTTATCAGACTGCCAACACCAGAGCTGCAGCGGTAGAAGGTCCCTTTGATTCGCCCAGGGCTGCCACTCTTCCGGTTTTAACCGGAATTCTGGCTTTTTAAACTTAACTAAGTAGTGGGAAAATGTTCTACCAAGGAACAGAAATTTGCTTAGAGCAGTATTGTAGGGGCCTTCTTGAGATCGCTATTGAAGTCCTTTTAGATTGTGAAGCCCTTTCAAATTGTGAAGGTCCCTTTTGAGAGCGAGAGGGGCCCTCTTGAGATCGTCAGGGTTTCTTTTAGATTGTGAAGGTGACCTTTTGACAACGTGATGGGCCCTCTTGATATTGTGTGGGGACCCTTTTAGATTGTGAATGAGCCTATTCAGCTCGTGAAGGGGCCTTCAATTTTAAACAATCATGAATTTCAAAGCAGGTACTTTCGAAAAATCCGCGTGACACTTGATCAGAAGATCTTCTACAATTGCAAGTCACTGATTCCTTCGTCAATCATGAAGAAACAGGACTCAACGCAAGTAATCAAGATTCCGAAATAAATAATTTTAGGTGGGAATGCTTGACGAAAAATTTGTACTACGTTCGTATGGAGTTTTGATTGCTTTGATTCCCTACAAAATGCGCCTTTCAAGAGGCGTGCTAGAAAAATAAAAGTATGAGAGACTCTTTTTTTTACCTAAAAAAAATGTTTCGGGAATACAAGGGGTTGACGAATGAATATAGCGATGTACCTGTTGCACAAAAGTGGTCTAAATTTCGGCATAAAAAAAACACCAAATGAAATATGAAATCTTTGCAGCAACTGCTTAAGTGATCAACATTTCCTTTCGTATTGATGCTCACTGTTTACTTGTGCCATGGAGCCTCTGAGAGCTTTGTTATGATAAAGTAGCTGTCTCACGATCAGTCTTGTTTATTTTTTAATTTGTTTATTTCTCTTAGAATTTGAACTTAATTCAAATTTATTTTGACCTCTAATCATTTGGGAACTTTATTGTCTGACAGTAAGAGGGAGATTGCCAGGCTTGATTGCATGAATGCGAATCTAACGACGCCCTCGTAGTTAGACGCCCTCTCTGTTAGCAGTTGAGTCTTACCCGATTTCATCAGTTAGCCGCTTTTCTCACTTATTCTTCATGAATGGAAACTACATCGAATGAATGGTTGTATGTATCGCTGTTGAGGATAATATTCCATCGTGTCCAATTTAGAATACTTGAGATTCAGACGTCTAGTAACAAATTTTCTTTATGTTAATAGCAAAAAAATATTCTCAAGCCATTTATTTGGAAACTCGTGCAGTCTGCCCAACAAAACGGAAAATTTGCCGTTGACTTATTAGTTAATACTTGTAATCGTAATATACTTAGTCAAGAACGAGAACGTGGAATGTCTAGAGTCAATTAGTTGGAAAAAAATATTATGCGGTAACTACGGAACTGAGTAACCACCTTCATTTTTTTGAGGATATCACATTTTTTGCAGTATTCAAATCTAAAGCCACAAATTGTATTTTCAATAATTAGTTGGGTTATCGAGAAAAACTCTTTGTTAGCCTTTCGATGTATGAATTACAAAATACACACGTTACGACTATTACATACCCGTAATCGAGTTTTAGTCATCATATTTTTTACTTCAGCTTTTACATTACCAAAGACTGAATCCAATTTGTGAGATTTAGACACATAGAAAGTTACAACTTATGAATCAGGAAATATAAAAAGATATAAAATATCCCTGACTAATAACTCCCTGATTAGTCTTATCAATAGCCTCATTTTTATCTTAGCAAAATTGTTTGAGGTCATAACGTGGGATAAGAATGAGGTGAATAATGCGTTTTCGTAGCCTGCTCAAACTTCATATCTTGTTGACTAACGCAAATAATTTTCAATAGATGAGTCATTGTCTTTCAGGTGTTTTTATGTGTAACATTCTTAGGAATTGCGAGGTGAATCTCTGAAGTTGGAATGGTGAGAAAGATTATGTGAGTTTGATGATAATTCGTGGAGATCTTTTTGTGTTTTGAAGTTAGAAATTATCTACTGAATTTTGAATATGCCCTTCTTGAGGTTGAAAGCAATGTCAACATAGAAGCTACTTCTATATTGAATTCTGATTACTCATTTTTGCTAACGCGTAGCAATGTTATGATGCGATTGCGCTCTCTATTTCCAATATCCCATCAGGTGGGATCGCAATTTTCGTTATTTTACTAAATTAGTCTAATATTCCGTGAATATTTCAAATTTATGCATTCAAGCCCGGTTTTTCCCGATTTTCCATTTTCCTGGGTGAATTGCGATCCCTGGTCCATCTGATGTTTATCCATGATAATCTCAATGCAAGTGCCTATATAGTGGATGTCTTATTTCTTTCAGTTCTCATGAGTTCTGCGACTTTGATCTTGAAGGAAGATGAGAATGGAAACTAACGTGAGTTCTGGTAATTTTTTCATTTTCAGATTGATCATTGCTCAAATTCGTAAGTTTTGAGTCCTGTTGCGCAACTAGCCACTGGATTTAAAATTCGTTGTTTGAGGCTGGGTCGGCATATCTTTCAAATATATTTGTTAATTGATGTATTTATTTCAGTCGTTTTGTACGATGGTCAGTGGATTCCTGTGTCATGCTGATTACAATACTAACAGTATGATCTGGGAGTTAGTTGATTATTGGGAGTGTACGGCATGTATAGCAGGAAAAAAATTCAAGTGAGTGAAATTTGTGGTCATTTGTAGTATTATTCAGTTTGATTCCGGTTTAGTATCATCCTGAGTACAGCAGTTATGTAAAAATTTGTCGAAATCTTATCCGTGTGATTTACACAAAAACCCGTTAAGTCAAACTGTTAATTCCCTAGATGAAATCCTTCACATTTGTTTAGTCTGCTGCGATGTTTTCTATCCGTTGCTGGATCGCGAGGATTTTAGTATAGGGACAAAAGGCGGAGTTCTGTCTGATGTCCGCTTACTCGGTGGGAACTGTCATTGGTTTTATTGGAAAGATTCCTTAAAATGGTTTGTTAAAAGTCTTTCCTTATTTGAAGCATCTTTCTACGGCCTTTGACATGCCAAAGTTTTCTATTGAGCTAATGCGTCTTGCAGTGTCTTCGTTTCCAAAAAAGGAAATGCTGTTTAGTTTTCGTGAGTTTGTAGGCTTGTTAAACTAGATACGTGATTACTGTTTATGACTGGATTGTAAACGGCAGATGCTTGATCGTATGCATTATCTCATGCCCGTTATCTTCTTCAGTTATAAAAGGTACATTTAGCTTAATCTAGCAAATGGGGGTGGGGAGATGGGGTACTACGTGGAGTCTGATGGTATACCGTGCATTTATCAGCAACCGCTGCTGATAAAGACAGATTATCATGAAAGAGGCGTCAATATTTGAAGCTGTCAAATCTGTAAAGAGGAAACATGAGGCATTAGACGAGTGAAGAATCTTATTGCATGAAAGGGATAAAAATTGAGTATGACAGGAAGCCATTAAAAAAGGCGATTTGATCGGAGTTAGACAAGCAAATGAATTGTTGGACAATACTCAAAGTAAAGTGAAGTTCGGCACACAGAAGCATTCGAGTTATGAGTGAATAAAGAAACCGTGTCACACAAAGTAGCCAAAAGGCTGAAGACTTCCAAAGAACTTGATATTTTATTGTATCACCCTGCCACCCATGCTTCACCTAGATTTCTCGCATGCTCAACTTTAGTATAACATGAGTTGTCATTTTATTTTCGTTGTAGATGATGACATGACGGACAGTGATCGAGAGAATAAATTTTCTGACTACTACAGTTAAATTTGACATATGCGCGCATAAGGGTATAATCTTTGGTATTAATGGGTTATCCCCCCCCAGGTTTTCAAATTTGTCTAGCATCTGCAAAAATATATTAATCGCCACCAAACTTCAGGTACACGTAATTAAGCATATTTTCTACCTACATATAAAATTTCACGCAGATCGGACAAGTACTTGTTGCATTAGAGACGATGACGTGAAGTGTAGCGATGTCTGCTGCTTGATTTGACTTCGTCTGTTCGATGCATTATTGCTAAAGTTTTGTAACGATTGATTCATTTCTACGGATTTTACACAAATATTTGAAAACGTGGGGGGGGTAACCCATAAGTACCTAATCTTTTGTAATGAATATAATTCCTTCATACGTTCGTGTCTTTTTACCGATATCAAAATTACAATAACAACAGATGAATCTTACTTCGGACCAAAAACTGATTACAAAACGGAACCTCCTGGTATGAGCTCATGTTAGCGTCTAAGGGAAAATGCGACCTTATTGTTTTCCGATGAATATCGATATTTATCTGTAAGGCGAATTGGTACTTGTGGGTTACCTCCCCCCCCACGTTTTCAAATTTGTCTACAATCCGTAGAAATGAATCAATCATCACAAAACTTCAGAGACACGTATTTGAGTATATTTCTACCTACATGCAGAATTTTATGCAAATCTGAAAAGTACTTTTTGAATTAGAGACGATGACGTACGTGGAGTGTAGCGATGTCAGCAGCTTGATCTAACTTCGCTTGACCTCATCATCTGAGTAGATAGCACTAGGTCAACAAAGTCATGTCGCGACAACGTTGCAGTAGAAGTGATGATGATCCGGACCACATTCTTTCCATTGGTGTGCTTAATTTAAGAAATGTGTGGTGGGGTTGTGGTCGTGGGAAGATTTCAAATAGTAATGGATGAGACGGACACGGAAAGAGAACAATGCACACACGGTAACAGTAATGCGTTCGAACAGACAAAGTCAGATCAAGCTGCTGACATCGCTACACTTCACGTCATCGTCTCTAATTCAAAAAGTACTTGTCGAATCTGCATATTTTTTGTATGTGGGTAGGACATATTCAAATACGTGTATCTGAAGTTTTGCGACAGTTGATTCATTTTTACGGATTTTAGACATTTGAAAACATGGGGTGAATAACCCATAAGTACCGGCGAATTCATCAAATTCGCTTGATAATTGATTATTATCATACTAAATGTATGGGCTGTTACTTTTCTTTGTTGCTTTTCTATTTACTGGAAAAATTTCTGTCGGTTTTTTTTATTCCGATGTTTCAATCATGGTTTCAATACTCGACTGCGCTAACCACTTTTGATGCAAACGCGGAATAATGATGTTCGAATGACGATTTAAAGCGGAAAAGCACGGTCATGTGTACAGTACTGCTAAGTAGCTAAACTGCATTTACGGGTGCACACAGCTCAAAATGGTTGGCGAAATTCATGGCTTGTCAGATACAGACGCCAAGTCATGGCAATTTCTCTGCATGAATTTCGACACCGCTGGCACGCACACATCACGCATCTGGTAAAGACGCGCGCCGGTAACACACACTGATAAGTGTAACAATATGTTTAGTAACTCGTTGCAAGCATTTAGGGAACCGGTATGCATCAGTTCCAACACACGCGCGCGTGCGTTCATGCGGCAGGTTTGGCAGTCTTATTCATCGAATGGCTTCTCATTGCAGTAAACCGAGACAATAAGACTCCTTTAATAGATGTGTGCCACTTATCTCATCGTACGATTATTGCGGAAAATTTCCAACAGGCGAGGTGATATGAGGTGCGCTTACAGCAAATGAGGGACTTTGTTATTTATGGAATGGCATGCCTTTTACAACAACGGTACTTCGCTGTTTTTTTTATACTTGATCAAAACCAATCTGGCGTCAATGAGGAATCTTTTTGAGTGTTCGACAAGTGTTTCGGTGTCTCAACTGATAGAACCATTTTCAAATGCAGCCATTTGAGTATGCAATATGATCTACACTACATCATTATATTGTTGCAAACCATTTGAACACGAAATGGATCAATTCATGGCGAGGGTATAAGTGTGTAATGTCTTCACGTAACTGGCCTGGATAACATGTAAAAAATTAATGATGTCCTCAAAGCTAATAAGAAAAAGAGGTGTAAAATTCACTAATCAAGATTTGTCGTGTGGTCGAGCGCGGACTAATAATTTCAATTATTGCGTCCACTTTCAAATTGTTGCACGCTATCGCAATTGAATAAATACTTCAAAGTACTACATACAATCAAATTTTACTCCTTAATGCTTGATTATTATTACTTAAATTGCTGTGAAATGATAATAAATTCTCGTTTCGATGATCTTCACAACATCTCATAAAGTTCAATATTTAGATCTACTGATAAATTAGTTAGTAGCCACTTATCTTCGGTAAAACAAACCGATAGAAAAAGTCTATTGTTAAACTGAAATTTTATCATTAAATTGCGTGGTGCATCAGTCTCTATTGTAAAAGGCCTTTCTGTCCGCTCTAGTTTCCCTATTAAACCTCTGGTAAAAATATTGGCGAACTTGAATTTGAGAACTGGGTTTGTGATTGATTTACGTTCATTTCGATTAGAATTAGATTTCAATACATCAACCAAAGTTATTCAAAATTTAAATGATCCTCGTAAATCTGTTTAGTGTTTATAATTTGTTTGCATCTGGATTCGAATTTGTTGATCAATGGGATGCTATCAGTATTCGATTAGCTGGAGTTGATATATGGACACGACAGAAAAGTAGTATGTCGCACTAGACCAACAAGATATTGTGGATATCCTGGACAAACCAACACATTGACTATAGATTCGTGATAACAAATTTGAGTCTCCATATGGTATGCAAAAGAACCTTTGTCATACATTACAATTAAGTGAAAAAACAAAAGCAAACAAAAAAGCTCCTACTGTAAACTCAACACATGCCTATTTTCGTGATTTCTGCGAAATTTTCGACGCCTCCTTTGTATTATTTGTAGCTATAACTAGGTGACATGCCACGCTCAATTACGCCGTTGTTTTGTTGACGAAGGTGCGTATGACGAAAAAAATGGTTTTGAGATAATCGGTTTTAAAGTTTTGGGCATTGGGCAATATCGTTGTACAATAAGTAAACCATTATTCATCCTTTTGTCTTGATTTTTGATGTGTAAGTAATTTCTGGTATTTGAAATTGATTGATCTACTTTATTTTAGAATACGAAGTCATTAATTACACGCAATACCGATTTTAAAACTATTATATTGTATACGCCCTTTTGTAGGCACAAAATTTTAGCGAATTAGTACATGCGCCCATCATACGTCTCTTTGTAAAATATTATTTGGTGAATTCATGTTTTTTATGGGGCGTATATCGTACTTTATCATGCCAATTCTACAGCAGAATAAGTCAGCACATGGGAATCAGTGAAAAGACGATAATTATGGACGTTAATGCATGTACATGACTACCCATTACAAATTTTAGTGATTGTCACGTACACATGTATGCAAAACACCAATTGTAAGTTGGAAAATTAGTTGGATATCACCAATCAAGTCAAATATGGACCAAATTCATATTGCGTCATTAATATGGTATTGACTTATATAAACCTCTTATGATCCTGATTCCTAATTAATAGGCACCGAACCTGAAACTTACGACATCAAGTCATCATATTTTGATGATGATATTCTTGGTATGGATTGGTAAACACAAGCAGGTTTGACAACTGTTTATTTTTGACCTTGATTGGCAAATTTCAGAACTGAATACACTGAATCGCTTCGCGACATCTTGAAACCTAGCTGTAAATGCTCATTCACTCCAACTCCAGGATTTTCACATTCTTCCAACTGATAATTTGCATATCATGATCACTCATTATATTTTCGACATACCGAGATTTTCCAGTCACATGCCATCAATGCACATATCGTACATATTGGCAATATTTGTTGATTACCAAATTTGATGAAAGTCCGAAAACGAGGGACTCGATAGATATTTCGCCTGAAGATAGCCTCCTGTAGGCTATTACCTGAAAGGCCTTGGTAATGAAATATCAATCGCGTACACCTTTCGTTTCCGGGCTTGTCGCAAGTTTGGTAAATTAAATGTCTGGCTCTGCCCCTATTTAATGAAATCTCTCTTGATGTTCGACAGTCATAGATGATGGCCGTCAACTGAGATGGTACTCTCAATATGTCTCGTAAGAGCTACTGCAACTCTTGATGAAGTTCCCACTTTCTGTCAAATGATGAGGCTCAAAAAAGCGATTCATTTTTTTTCATGAGGCGAGAGATTTTTGCGAAATGAAATATCGTAGCGGGTCATGCTGCATCCCGATGTACATGGCACCTAATCAGAAGTGGCGATTAGGATTAATACATTGGAGCTATTTTTAGACCTGGAATTTGGTTGTTCTACATGATCATATAATTCAATTGAAGAAATTTGTCAGTTTTGAATTGTCTGATTTTCAATGATAGGTATTTAATCCAGAAAAGTCTTTCTTGTTGTCTGTTGACAAAAGGTTTGTTGACATCATCTTTGTGAAAATGCAATGGCTGGTACAGGAATACTGCGGAAAATTACAGTATCATTTATGTACATGGAATTTTTTTATCGAATTTGATTTAAAATACTCTCGTGTTGTTCTCCTCCGGCAATAATGTGATTCAGTGAGAGGAAACATACGAACATGAATGTATTTTGCGACCACTTCATTTATCTTTTCGTAAGGCTCACGTAAACTTGAAATTTTACTTCCAATTTCTAAAAACTCCTATTGTATTCAAGAAGAATGTTCATACCCACACGTACAGCATCTGATTAGTCAGGGATTGTTAAATTGTAAAGCAAGTACTAACCAAAACTCAGAACCAGCCATACCTTTGCCGAACTAGCCTCAGATCTGCGAACCAGACATTTAAGCATGTGATAAAACGCAATTTATGTCATCAACGCCAAGATATTTACTAAAATCAAGAATACATAATCCAGGAGCACACCTATATTTTTAATTTTCAAGAAAGCAAAATTGATGCTGTTAATCTATGAACTAGCTCCAAAACTTCGAACCACAACGGCTAGAGGGAATAATAAGCAGAGATAAATAATGATAAATTAAGCAACAATGGTAATTTGTTTAACAAAGTTTCATCGTCGAACTAAGCGGTAGACTATTTGTTTAACAGTTTTCCAGTTAAATATGACTCGCCTGAGTTCTGCTGGATTCGCAAGCGATTTTGGTTTCTGGTGGGATCACATTGTCTAGTCTCTTGTTGGGGGTAAGAAACAGTCGTCCAGTAATTCTTCTATTATTTTTTTTATAATCTAAAGGCGAACTCGACAACAGAAAATTCTTATCTTCCCCTATTTGTAAAATGGAATCCCCCTTCAGTATAGCAGGCCCATGTCTTTATATGTGCATACTTGTACAAAAGATCCTATACGTAAAAATTTAAAATGCTAGATATTTTATTTTGTCAGTTTCAGAAACTTCAGACACTTCTAAAACGCATACTGCGGAAATGATTACTTATACCATGATAGTAGACCTAGAAAATATATTTGTAGCACCGGACAAAATCCAAAAAGCGGAAAAGCCTGCATATAAGTCTACAACAATTTCACAGATTCAATGCTGCAAATACCGACATATCATGGGCCATAGTACCAACGCACTTTCAAATAGATCTACTTTTAGACTATTCTGCCTCATCCAAAGTTCCGCAATTTTATGAAATTTTCAGAATGTGCACTCAGTTTAAATCATCATTTTCTTTGCAGCGTATTGCATACAATGACGATATAAAGTAGGCCTAGATGACGATACAATAGTAACATGTTGATATGGAATGTTATTTTCGGTAACAAGAAATAGCAGTTAATGCCATAATGACTTCAAATTAATGGAGAAATAGGAATACCTATTCAGGCCTATTTACGTGTAGTTCAGAGTTATAGTTTTTACCACCCATGTATCCACATAGTCCAGTCACTTGTCAAATAAGTGCAGTCAATTGTCAAATGCAAGAAAGGACACTTCTGATCGTTGTGAATTGCAGTCATGTATCAAAATAAAGCAATCAAGAGTCAACATGTGCAGTCAAGTATCAAATTATCAGTCTAACTGTGCTGACGAACGAGATGATGAGGCAGCGAATAAGAGATGACGATAAGCAGAGGCTTTTTCAGGCTGCTGAAAGAGGAGAAGACTTTCTCCAACTTGCTTCTCAGTTAAATATCAAACCGAACACAGCCTATGCAATCATTAGGAGAGCTCGATTACGCGATGGACAGGTTGTTGTTCCTCGAGGTGGACATACTCATCACAAGGTGGATGATGAGATCGGAGCTATGCTGGTGTCCATCGTGGAGGAGAAACCTGGGTACACGTTGCATCAAATAAACGCTGAGCTTCGTCTACGACTGCCAAACAAGCCTCATCTTTCGGTCACTTCTCTTTGCCGTTGTTTGACTGCTCGATTAATAGTAATGAAGAAATTCGAAGACAGTGTAACCGAGAGAAACAATGAGCAAGTGAAGGAGAGACGTGAACAATATGCGCGATGGTTGATGATGAATGGAGTCAACAATGAGCTCGTATTCATGGATGAATGCGGCATCAATTTGTGGATTAGACGAACTCGAGGTAGAGCACCCAGAGGATCTTAAACTGACCTGTTACTTTTTCATGACAATTCCGGAGCAATGGTGACTTCATGTTGTGTTCCTCAGTGTAGCCTACGTACAGAGTATCGAAACATACGAATATTTCTCCCGCAAAGCTACGTCGCCGATCACCTTTTGATCGATCATTCGATCTCCCATTTAATATGCTTTAAGTTCACACAGTACATTTCCCATACGCAAAGTTTTTTTTGTAGGAAGCAGCGAGGTGGTCTGATGTCACCTAGTTTTGGTGTATTTACTATAATTAAAGTGGCTGAAGTTGCTTTCAGATCATTGTTTCCTAGAGTATGGAATGCCTCCACTCTCCCTACAGGATGCAATTTGGACATTAAAGTGGAGCATTTTGTCCTGAACAAGATCAACGTTGATACTGTATTCCCAGTGCTGACAGACCATTATTTTGATAATGATGCCTTAAGAAACAATCACCTAACGTCCCTGGTAAGAATAATTGCTTTCTGATTCATTCGACTTTGATTGTTGAAGTATGGGAAAATATATTTTGAAAGAAACATATTTTCAACGGATGTCCAGTCGAGGCAGCAGGCTACCAAGTTGATGCTCTTCGGGGGTAAATAAAACATAGAAATGCAAGTCCCCTATTTCAGCAAGTTGAAATTATCCCTTAGCAGCATTTTCTCATAAATCCAAAAGAAAAACACACCAGTGTAATATAGCCAAAGCTGCTGTATTAATAAAATTCTCAAATTTTCGCGGACAACCGCCTTGTTCAAGAGTGCACGAGGAATGAACTATGTAAGCGAGCGCGCTGACGACCGCTTATCAGCAGAGGGTCACGTGATCGACATCGGCGCAGACAGCGAGACGGCAGTACATGGGTGCAAGCGCACTCATGAACAGCAAAGGGTAAATGACAGGATAAGAAAAAGGAAGTTTAAAATACAATGTCCTTCAGCTCCTCACGTTCCTGACGGGAATTGATGCTGGGCTGCCTCTTTTTTATTTCTTTTTTTTCTTTTTTTTATTCCAGTCAAGATGTATCATAAGACAAGAACACTAAGAGACGTCCTCAGGAAGAAGGAGGAAGCTGATGAATGCAAGCTGAAGAACTGTCCTGTAAAGGACAACAAGTTGTGTCATGTCACCAATTGTGTGTACCAGATGAAGTGTAGCAGCTGTGGTAAGTTGTATATTGGCAGCACTATTCGGCCTCTCCACATCAGGGTGCGTGAACACATAAATTCGAGCAGCAGCTCAGTTTTCAAACATAAACTTACTTGTAAAAGCAGTTTCCAAACAGAAATACTTAGCCGTGAGCATCAATTGACATCGCTGAGAATACTTGAGGCTATAGAAATAAAAAAGAGGCAGCCCAGCATCAATTCCCGTCAGGAACGTGAAGAGCTGAAGGACATTGTATTTTAAACTTCCTTTTTCTTATCCTGTCATTTACCCTTTGCTGTTCATGAGTGCGCTTGCACCCATGTACTGCCGTCTCGCTGTCTGCGCCGATGTCGATCACGTGACCCTCTGCTGATAAGCGGTCGTCAGCGCGCTCGCTTACATAGTTCATTCCTCGTGCACTCTTGAACAAGGCGGTTGTCCGCGAAAATTTGAGAATTTTATTAATACAGCAGCTTTGGCTATATTACACTGGTGTGTTTTTCTATTGGATTTAAGTCCCCTATTGTTTTTGGTGCACATCATGTACATTATCACAGGAAAACGTTGGTAAGTTTGAATTATCTATATCCCATAAATGCACTACGGAAAGACGTTTTGCTTGATACAGAATTCACTTTAATAGCGATTAATTATGATAATAGCAATTTATTATTGATCACTGATTTTAACTTGGTATTTTCATTTTAAAAATTTTTATTCTGCGATGAATGGGAATTAAACTTGAATCTAAATGACTTAATCTAAAAGTGGTTCAATATCTTGGGTACTTTATTTACTAATTAATAGGTGTGACATAATTCATTGAGCTTGCTTACTTTGTTGACAAATAAATCATTTGACAACATGACAATGAAAGCCATTCAAGTATGTTTATCCTGCAGCAGTCATCGATGTAATCATATCGCGACTTGTTTCTTGCCCGTCTATCGCAAACCAGTGTCTCTCTCGTCCTGTGTTTACCGGCTTCAAGCAGTTGTGTAAATAGTTCATCTGTTCCTCTCTAAATCTGTGGCTCCAACTCAGAAGAGAATGAGGTCAACATTCAGAGGCCTGATGTAGTGAGCTCTCTTCTTCTCTTCTTGCACTTTTTATGTAGCGGACATAAATTCAAAATGTCGGCGGTTTCTTCTTCCATTTCCAATCGTAGTCACTTTCAAGCGGCAACGCGGACAACTGTAGACGACGCGTAAAGTATAAACGCTCGCCCGCGTGTATCCATAAACATTCCCAATGTTTCGGCAGCATCAGATCACGTGATTGCTGACTCTTCTCGCAGCGCGTATGTACGCGCGTAGAAGTATAAACTGCCCTTAAACTCGCGCAATTACACATGACCCTAAACATCCGTGGCTATGCGGGACATTGTTGCAACATCAGTCGGCAGTCCTGTTGCATAGACTTTGCGTCTCATGTGTCTGCAATCTGCATGTATCAGAGGCTAAACAATGTGATATGACCTCAATTTCATGCTCAGGGAAGACAGAACATGCTTAGCGGTTCATCCGTGGTTCAAGCGGCAGCGCAGATAACCGTAGACGACGCGCTAACTATAAACGCTCGCCCGCGCGTATTCATAAACATTCCCCATGTTTGAACAGCATCAGATCAAGTGATTTCTGACTCTTAGTGCAGCGCGCATGTACGCGCGTAAAAGAATAGAATGTCTTTAACCACGGATGTTTGGGGTGCTCCGTATATTACGCGTGAATCACGCGTGGCATGTCACCTAGTGATTATAGCGTTGAATTTTAAATTCAATGTAAGTCGTGATACAAACTTTAAAATCAACTGGATTGCTAGTCGTCCAACCACTATAATTATGATATCATCAGTAAGAAATGTCAGCCAGATTGATGATGACGACGAAGATGAAATAAGTTCGCATGCATCACACATCACACCAATACGATCAAAACAAAGAACTGTAAATGGACGAATTATAAATCAAAAATCACTTTGATTCAATGAAGATGCAACACCACCAAAAAAACAACGTCGGTCTACACGCAGCAAAAAGAAACATGCTGATCTCGACAATACCTCCCGTCAACCTCCACCACAATCATTATCATCACAGTCATCCCGCGTCGATTGCCAAAACTATAGATGATACAGTACCCATTCGAAAATATGTTAACCGTGAAATGGATGAATTAGAATATTATTAAAAAAACGTAATCTCGATATGATGAAGAAAATGAAAAAGATCCACCACTACCACATCAACAACAACAACAAGTGACTGCTGCAACAAAAAGTACAGCCGTTTCAAATATTTTCAAAATCTCATATAAAATAAAAGGTGTATAAATAAGTTATGAACGAATTCCTTCTAAAACCCACTTACTGATTTTTTATATGTAAAGACTTTATGTCAGGACATAAAAAATTATCCTGGACTTATCGACAATTAAATTTAGCATTTTAAGAGATTGTTGATTTTCCTATACTGAAAGATTTTCAAGATATTGATAAAGTTAATAATGAATTCCTAGAAATCACAACTATTTCTAAAACTGTTTGGACAAACGGTAAAATACCACAACACTGGTTTATTCTACCAGTGTTCCTCCAATCCCTCAGTTAACTGACACTTTACAAAATAAAAATTATTAGCCCTCAAACTCCTATATTTATCTGATCAAAGATAAAGCCTAACGAACAAAAGATCTCAAACTCATGAGATGGCTAGATCCATTTCTTTCATTTGTAATGAAAAGTCATATAATGTAAATATAAAATCATTTTATTACATGTGATATTTTTAATTAAAAATCATTTTTTTTGGAAAGTCAATAGTGAAGAATCATAGTTTGTGAAAAAACAACATAATAATGTTCACATCAGTTTGTAATCAGATCCCTTTTTCTCAAATACTTCCGTCAGTTCCTTCCGTTTTTGTTTGTGCAGTGCTATCAAATGGTTCACCGAAGACGACGAAGCAGGAGGAGAAGTTGTAGTGACTTAAGATTTCTTTTTGCTTGGTTGTTGTGGCTAAAGCTGGAACGATTACCCAGTATTCATAAATGTTGATTATGATGGAGATTATGATTAAAGGTTTCAAAAGTTTGATTATGATTATGAGTAATTGAAGTGTAAAAGAATGTGATTATGATTAAGGCAGCTATAGGCTTGATTGTGATTATGATTGATTAAGGTGTTCAAAATTGCGACTATAATTAATGTGATCAGACGCTTTATCATGAACGCTGGATGGGTTGAATGTGATGTTTATCTCGACTTTCAGACACTTAGTGAGTCAATGTTAATTTTAGTGCGTTTTTAAGCAATAATCTGAATCGAGCTAGAAATGCTTAATACTGTGCAGTGATAGCAGTTTTTATTTAAACTCATCTCCTTTTTCAATCAATAAGTTTATTGAATTAGTATTGCTGCCATTATTCGATTTTGTCATCGACATCATAGCGTACAAATTGACAAAAATATTGAATCCAGTGGTCAATTGAGTATGCTTTGATTATCTAAGGTACACGTAAAGAGAAAACATCAGAGGGAAGATATTCCATGACGAGGCGTGAACGCATGTTCATGATCATGCATCAACAATTGGTACTCTCGACAACATTGTGTACTTTCCGTCCTTACGTATACGTAAGACCTATAATGAAGCTGTCACTCTGCTATTGGCGACCGAGTTCTGATCTCAACTGATGCTCGGATGACTAATATAAAATTCAATCAAATTTGCTGACTATAATTAACGTGATTTTGATTATGATTAATGATTGATTAAATTTTCAAAACCTTGATTATGATTGAGATTGATGATTGACCTATATTTCAACGACGTGATTGTGATTGTGAGTATGATCAGCCTTAAAAAGTTAATTGATTAAGATTTTGATTGATTAATCCGGCTCTAGTTGTGGCGCTGGTGCAGTAGTAGTAGTACTCTCATCTGGCTGTTTATCAATATCATCATCCTCTTCATCATCTTTGTCAACATCAGCATCCGACTGAATCAACACCTCATCGTCATTCTAGTCATCAGGGCTGTAGTCGTAAATTCTTAGGAAGTATAACGCTAAGAGCTAAAAATTCAGCTGAATTTTGGGAAGTATTACGCTAAATTTGACATGTATATACACTAAAAGCCAAAAGACTTGTCGCACATGCAATGTTAACTAATGCGCAAGGGTGACAAGTCTTTTGACTTTTAGTGTATCAGCTGAAAAACGCATATTCGTGTCACTATTGTCCATAACGGACTGTTCGAGAGCTACATAATCGCCCTTTCAAAATTTTCAACCGCTCTCATCCCCTTTCGGTGATTACTTTATCATTGAAGGACTTCCACATGAATCCAAGTAATAATGAAAGCATGCATGCTCATGACAAAATGCAAAAATAGGAAGTTGAATAAGATCTTCATCAATAATGCACATCAAGTATGAACATTTTTACATTAAATGTTTGTCACATACAGCTTACCATCTTTTGACGTTAATTTGATGACCTTAGGAAGTATAACGCTGATTCGGCCAGAATCTTAGGAAGTATAACGGCGTTATACCGCGTTACCCCTCCACTACACCCCTGCTAGTCATCGCTCAATAAAATTTCTTGTGAAGCCTTTTGATGTTTAACTACCTTTTCCACGTTTGTTTTCTTCACTAATTTTACTTGCGGTAAGTTTACTTTATTCTTAACAACAGTTTGCAGTTTACAACAACAGTTTGCAGTTTTTTGTTCTTAGCAAGTTTTCTTTTTCTTTTGTTTTGGCTTCTCACTACCGTCATCGGCCTTAAGCTTTCTGCCAACTCGCTTTGCTCATCGTCTCAATATTCGGATATCATTTTCTCCTTTTCTAGGTCTACGATTCTGTATGTTTTTAAATTGTCCTCAAAATTATTGCATGTCAAATCAGCGAACTCTTTGGCTATGAAATCGCGAAAGACTTTACATTCGCTTGTTATGAAAAATGTGAAAGATCCATTATTCGAGTCATTACACGCGGACATCCATAAAATGTCCATAAAATTAGCTGTGTAAAAATGTATTGCGCCCTTTTCTTACTTGACATCGCAAAAGTGTCAACTTTTAATTGAGACCCAGTTATAACAGCAGCGCAACCATATTTGCACTTGACCTTACAGCCAGTACTTTTACTAGAATCATAGATAACGCACCCCATTAACAGGAGATATGCGTCGCAAAATGGGTATCCTAAAGTCCAAGCTTTTCCCCAAAATCGCGTGGAGATTTTTCATGTTTTTAATCGAAATGTCGATCACAATTAACTTTTCCGCTATCAATGAATTCTGGCTTTTCGTTTATGGAAAATGCATCTCCGTTGCTGTCGTCGCCTAAATAATGTTTGAAATCGAAAATGTCACTGCTGCTATTGCTACTGCTGCCCTCCAACAATCTCTCCCGACTCATACTACTGTTCTTGTCGTCGTAAACATGTAGTGACATCGTATGTTTCCTCTCGGGCCGCAGCTCGTCGCCAAATTGTGTAGACAATTCATGACAACTTTTCCATCAGTACAGCGCTGGAGAACGCCATACCGGGATTTTGTCTCCAATCATACCAATTAGTTTAGGGATTTTCTTTCCTGCTTCCCGTCTACTCGTTTTTTCTGAAACAAAATAAAACGATTGTTTACTAAGACTTTGCTTGTGTATTTATTGCATCTTATTACACAAAGAAATAAAAAGAGATCTCTCTGAATATTACCATTGCTTTGATGTCTCTCTCTTAAAATATCTACATCCACGGCACGGCTTTCTAGTTGTTGTAGTTGTTGGAAGTGGGTCGTGGGTTATGTGTCAAGTGGGTCACAAAATCGCGTGGGTCACGTGGGTCGTGGGTCATGTTTTCTCGAAAAATTGGTGGGTCATGTGGGTCGTGGGTCACATTTAGCGTGGGTCGTGGGTCAGACTTCGTTGACCCATAATAGATTTGGCAATCTCAAATACAGTAAACTTCATTTTTTGTTTTCTTATCATTCCTGAAAAATGATTAAGTCAATGTCACTGAAAGGGGTGATGGATGCACACAGTCAAAATATGCAACACTATTGACTTTCACACGCATCATACAGTTTCGAAAGGGGGCGGAATTCACACAAATTATTAAAGGCTCGAAAACAATTCCTGCTGTCTACTGAGAGATGTTGGTTGGTGGAGAGAAGTTGTTTGAGTACTATTGTGTATCCTCGATTCTCTGTCGCTATGTCTGACGATACCCAATGATGTATGACCTTCAATTCAGAGATGCAGCTATTGAAGATGTCTGATATTCAAAGGTTTTATTCATCTTGAAAATTTTCTTGCAATGCCAGCTGACCTTCTTTGTTTGTTTCGTTTGATTTTGTTGGTCTTTCGTAGATAATATGCTCTGATAGAGATTAGAATGGTAAATCTCTGGTAAAGATTGATCAGAGCCTACATATTTTTGAAATATGTAATTGATAAAAAATATCTCATTATACAGAGTGTCTCAGAACTATGAAGGTAGCATAAAACATCTATGCAGGTAGTTTAAAAACCATCAATGATTGCAAAGTACGGTGCCATTGTTTGATTTCTGTGTGTAGTATACATCATGTCGAACGCTATTGCTGATCTTCTCATACTTGAAAGCTGTTTGAATCTGAATTTTATGAACATTCATTGTCGTCTGAATCCTTCATTGCCGTCTGAAGTTTTTGTCTGTCTACCAAAACAGTGTCTTAACTTGTAATGACTTGTCTAAAAACCTATTTTGCAATTGTATCGTGTAAAATTGCTTGTACGATTTCTATTTTGATGAAGACAAATATACGCTTTCTCTCTCTCTCTCTCATATTCCGAATATTCCGATGAACATTAGTCATGTCAAGTGAATTCGGCTTGCATTTGAAGAAAGTAATCAAGATTTAAAGTAATATTTTAAATACGAGAATATCTGTGAAGTCCAGAGACAATGGAAAGGCACTTATGACTCTGAATATCCACGTCGAGACACAATCTCCCGAATGCGTGACAAGTTGGAGAACGCAGGAACAATTGGAAGCCTCCCGAAGGTCGTTCAAGAACTGCGCGGTCAAATGACATTGTCAATTTAGTTTTCTCTGCAATCGGTGATGACTCAAGAAAATCAATCAAACAAGCTGCTTTAGACTTGAATCTCACAAGAGCAACAATTCAGCGAATCCTTTATAAAAGCAACATCAGACCTTACCGCCCAACACTTAACCATGAATTAAATGAAGATGACTTTGATAGGCGCGTCGACTTTTGTGAATGTCTTTGCGTGAAACAGTAACCGATCCAGACTTTCGAAACATGATCGTATGGTCTGATGAGGCCACGTTTAAATTGAATGGTCGACTCAATCACCACAATCTACTGGGCTGAAGAGAATCCTCATCAAATTTTACAGCATGATGTTAAGCTCCTTGGTACTACCGTATGGGCATCTTTCTTCGCGCGACTTGATAGGTCCATTCTTCTTCAACGGGACGGTGGATGGTGAGAAGTATCTGGAGCTTCTACGTCCCCATGTAATATCGGAAAGTAGGAGATTGTATCCGACTGACGAGGAGCTGCCATACTTTCAACAGGCTGGAGCTCCAGCTCATTAGGACTCCATTGTACAAAGCTATCTCAATTCCTGAGTTAGCAGTGCCATCACTTCATGGAATAGACGTGGTGACATTGAATATCCCACAAGAAGTCCTGACCGAACTCCATTAGACTTCTTTTTTGGGGTTATTTCAAAAACGAAGTCTACAAGAATCCACGTCCTCTCAATGTGCAAGAAATGAGAGATAAAATCACATTAAGTGCAAGAAGCGTTCTGATGGATCTCATCTCAAAAGTCTGTCGCTCTGTGACCTCTCACTGTCATGAATTAATCGCTGTCGATGGACAGCACTTTCAACATCTACATTGAGAAACATGTGCAGAATTTTCCGTACTGTTAGTTTGAAATAAATATCTGTATTATTTGACTCAGAAGCCAATAGTATTAACTGCCAACATAGCCTAGTTCTGAGAAACCCTGTATTAAATCAAAATATTATCAACATACATGCTTCATATCTAAAGCATTTAGCCGCTAAATATACTTTCGCATCATGCATGTTCCATGCATCTCATTGCTCATTAGATGCATGATAATCTGAAATAAGATAATTCATACGGCGGTCATTGATATAGACTTATCCCTTTCACACAGACTTATTACGGCTGGAGCTCTGTGAGGAGATATTTTTTGACACTTCGAATCGATGAAAAGTTTCGTTTTGATATTTGATCTGATATCAATAAAAATAGGAATATTTACATGATGTCGCTAGTGGTTGCTATCACAACGTACTCGTACATGTAGCGGCACTCATATATCTGTTCATCTATGTACATTGTAAGCAAGATCATAAATTATAACCTTGTCCTCGTGCAATTTTCTATTCACACGTTACGCATGCTTACTCTATTTGCTTTTCAATGAATGTCATTCTTACATCAAATATACAACTGTCTACTAACATCTGACATTAGCGGAAGTAAATGAAATTTGAATCGATTGCCATGAGAAGCAACAAAATATTAGGTAGACGATTTTTCTGGGATAATTTTCACACATGTAGCATCTAGGCCTACTGCAATCTTATTTTTTGACTTCATTTGATTAAGAAATGTAAAATTTGGAATTTAGTTTTAGGGCCCTCGACAACCTAGCAAATCATCTCTCTACGAGTATATAGGTAGCACTAAAAAAAGGATAGTCAAGAATTATAACACAAAACGGAGCCTTAGGCATTTGCGGTGCATGAACTTGCTTATAAGATAATTTTGATGAGGTTACATGTCTGTTTATCATGTGACAAGTGATCTGATACACTTGAATCTTCATAACAAATCTTAACAACAATTTTGATACTACGAAGCCTCTACCTTGATAGACCTAGAATCTTGAATGAAAATGAAACTAA
This sequence comes from Prostheceraeus crozeri, assembly GCA_907163375.1. NCBI lineage: Eukaryota > Metazoa > Platyhelminthes > Polycladida > Euryleptidae > Prostheceraeus > Prostheceraeus crozeri. The sequence goes on along the minus strand of CAJQUW010000442.1, from coordinate 17,104 downwards.
AAATGACATCAGAAAAGGAAATTGGACTGACATCATTCACCCTTGCAGCATGTGGATCAGGTGGGTCGTGGGTCAGGGTACCCTGTGGGTCAGGTGGGTCGTGGATCATATTTTCGTGAAAAGTCGGTGGGTCGTGGGTCACATATGCCATGGGTCAGGTGGGTCATGGGTCAAGTTTGGTTGACCCACTTCCAACTCTGATATCTAGCCAGTGATTTAGCTTTAGCGATCATGCCCTTCATGCTCAGCATGACAAGGTATTTTGTCTCATTTTCTCATTCACAAAGTAGCCAACTTAATCTAAAAAGTCAGAGGAAAGCAAGTCAATTCGACTATACCTCATTCTTTATTGGACATTGCATTTCAAAATAGAACAATAGCTAAAACTGCAGATAACGATTTTCACACTCCATCTCATGCCATGGACGAGAAGCACACGTTACACGTATAACTCCTTTCAACCGACTAACAATAGCTGATTGGATGACATCTGCTGATTGTCGGTGTAGTAAAATGTCTCGAGTCTCTTACGCATGAAACTCATTTCTTTTTATCAATGGGATTTCCTTTACCATCTGATTCGATTACTAAAATCTGCGAACTTTCTTTGATATACTGTAAGTCGGCTCCAAAATGAATTGAAATTCGTTTATGACGATAATGACTTTGAAAATCCCATTAGGGCCCATACCAGCGACATACGATGTTTCTTATTCGTAAAGTATTATCGCATACAACCTGTATGTTGATCGAAAAATAGTCTTTTCTGTTGCGATAAAGCTCCGATACAGATGTTGTTTGGGCGTCTATTTTCACATGAGTGCCATCCACAACTCCGACAACTCCAGGAAATCTGTGTTTTTGGAAAAAATCGACGGCAATTTCTTGGCGCTCTTGTACAGATGGGAGTTAAATAAACCGACGAGCAGCAAGAGCAATAACATAAGACACAAGATGAACTATTCTGTAAGCTGTAGTTTGGTGCACATCAAAAGTGTCACCATCAACAATTTGAAATGTGTTGGCAGCAAAAAATCGTAGGGTAAGGAGCAATTGGATTTCAGGAGTTCGCTTACTATCAACTCTTAATTCTTCCCCAAATAGTTGAACCAGATAACAAAAAGTCGCTTTAGTAAAACGAAATCTAAATTCCTCTTCGCCAAACGAATCCAATATTCTATCGGGACGAGTTTTGCAGGTTCTCTCTGAGCGCTTTCCAATTTGTGAAAGCTGGTTAAGATAATCATAATGCTCGAATGGATCCATTTTCATTTGTATGCATATAATGGTGAGTTTATAGCCTTATCGGTGAATGATCGAAACACTGCTGTCTGACTGAAGTTCTAAGGATTTTTCGTTCCTTTCATGTCAACGTCAGACACTTATCATATTCTACTTCAGTGATTGGTCAATACAAACAATGTTCGTCTTATCCACAGCTTTAACCCACCCCCTGAGCGTGGTTATATTTCGCTGGTTAAGTTAGCAGTTAACTGCGCGGTTATCCTGATGGATAACTTGGTGCATACGAAACACTAACCTGAAGGATAAAGTCAGAGTTAACCATAGTTATTTGTTGGTGCATACCACCGTTGGTTAGATTAAAAGTTAACCGTGCGATTAGTGTATTAACCGCGCGGTTAACTGTTGGTGCATACGGCTCTTAGAAGACTTTTTGAAGTTCATTTTTTCTGAGGATTTACAAGAGTTTGCCGGAAGTTTCGCAACTATTAAAACTGTGCTTGACCACACCTATTTCGTTAGCCAGTACAGAAAGGTCTTTCTCGGGATTATAAAAGGAATAAATACCTATGCGTTATACAATTGGTCGGGAACATAGAGTAAATATCCCTACTCTATGGTCGGGAACGCCTGACCTCATTGACATGAATTTCTATCGAGAGGAAATTTCAGGTAGGTTTACTTACGAGTGAACTATTTGATTTGGCAATTGAAAATTGCGCGACCAGCAGAAACCCCATCGAAACGACTTCCTTTATGAGTAATTCAATATCTTTCATTGTTAATATACAATTTGTCAGTATTTAGTACTTCAAAATGCCAATCTCGGATTCGAAACTATCAGTAAACATTGTTACACAGCGAATCACAGACCCAACTTTCAAAGTTTCAAAATTATAGATATTGAGCAAAGCTGGAAAAGGAGTGTCATCAAAGAAGGATTGCACATCATGAGCAATGAGTAGTCTAATCAAAGGGCCTACCCATAGAGTAAATGTATTAAGTAGAGTGGTAACTCAGCATTTATTAAATCCCCAATGTGTATACAGCAAAGATATTTGTTTAAAAGGGCTAGATGAGAAATAGATGCCTAAATTTGAACCGATTTTAGTACGGGGCTTATCGTGGCAAAAAAGCATTACGGCAATGGGGCGAAATTGCTGTTTTGTCGGCTGTGCGATGTGCAATGCGACAAAAAGGCTTGGAAATGGCACATGATGTAAAGCATAATTCACTGATATTATACGATAAGTTTCAAGAATATTCGTTCAGTAGTTTGTCTGAAAAAAATTGTTGAAGATGAGAGCGGCAATACAACAATTTAATGCAGACGTACTATCAATTTGGAAGAAAAAATATTCAGATGAAGACTGATGCGGTATAACTTGATAAACACTAAACTCCCTCCCCTCTGTAGAATTCATGACATAAACAATTTCAGTGAGAATCCGAATATCACACTGAGGAATTCGCTATTAATAGGGCTCACCATGTCAACAACGCTCTTCGAGTTATTCACAAGGCTGAAACTACAGTATGGATCTATGTATTGCAAATAATTAAGAGAGGGCACCTTTGGTCCAAGTGGAATCGATCATCGGATGTCTGTCAATGTCAAAGATGTTGTCAATGTGCATTGTATAACTTACGTAATACATGTTGTTTGTTTTTATTTGCTTAAGCCAATTTTATATCAATTTTTCTGACGATGCATATTTTTTCTGTTGTATCATGTGATTTTTTTACCACAAAATTATATTTACACGTTAGATTATTGCCAAGCTTGGCAATCGCATTTGGCGTGGCCGGGCAACGGTGGGCACAGCAACGATATACATGTATTGTACAACCATACCCAGGCTTCGTAGGCTACTAATTACAAAGAAACAATCTGCATGATCAAAAGTAAAGACGCGGTTCATTTTTCTGTTCAGAAAAGTCATTTAATCATGTATTTGGAGAATTGTATGTGAACTTAACTCTGCTTTTTTCTAAGAATGAAATAATTGGCTTTCATTTGTGCTATTCCTATAAAACATTCGCTCTTCAGATCTAATAATCAGCTCAGCTGACATAAAATAATGCAATGAAGTCTAATTGAAAGAATTGTATCAACAGGATGCTCTTATTTACAACTGTGTTTTGCAAAACATCTGAACAAGTAGAACAGACTATTATTTGTTGCAATTGGGACGCTATATTTAGGCATTTAAAAATTTCTTGATTCATTATTAAAATGCGTTTTAGTTCTGTAATTACTAAAAAGAGGCAACGAAAAGGAATCTATGTTGCTCGCTTACAAATATTTTCAAATTCATGCAATATCAGCTGATTTTCACTGGTTTCGTTGTACACAAGGTAAAAACACGTCTATTTCCTATCTAGCCCTTTATAATATTAAATATCTTTGGTATACACTTTCGATTTTATTAAATGAACTCGAGGTGAATGCAGGTGAAATTGTTTCCAAATGTGAGATATGCAAATTTATGCAGTTTGAAGAAATTACAACGGAATTGACTGACATTATAGTACCGGGGTGTAATGCAGAAGGAAATGATGTTATTTTACAGATCGTCCGTGTCATGACAGCCTTGAGTATTAGCTACTCGATGACCTGCTATTGCTATCATGCTGAACCTCAAGAGAATCTTCTGAAACGTGATCATATCATAAGCAACATGCCACTGGTAGAGAAAAATAACAGAATCAAGGACAACAGTGGCATCGTCTTCGTGCCTGCGAGGCCTTCGCCGCATACCCAAAAATAGTTATTTACGTTCATAAAACTTAAGTGCAAATAGTTTTGATTTTTTGTGTTTGAGAGCATCTTTACGTTTATGCTACAGTTTCAAGTCACTACTCTCAAATACGTTCCGAGCGCCAGCGCTCAGCTGTGAACTGCAGGGATCTTCAAGCAATCACACAATGCGCTGTGGATGTGTTCACAACAAATCACAGAGATTTGTGTGTTTGTGTGATATGTGGAGCGTGTGCGCTTAGCTCGATCGTCTTCTCCCGTTACAAACGAAGAAGCAATTACATTGCAACAATGTAAGAAAATATCTATTCATAAATTCTTAGATTCAGATAGAGAGGCGCAAATTTTCCCTTTTCGTGGCTTCGCCAAATTTTAGAGAAGATGATGACCCGTTGAATCGTCGTGTCTGCGTTCACCAATGGCTGAATGTCAGATCGGAAGGTTAGAAGCCGCAGAAAGGAGATAGCCATGAAGTGATTCAGTCAGAGATAATGATTCAAGACATATTGGTGATACTATGTTCATGGCGGCGATTTCAGAGGTGGTTATTTTCTACATCGGCCAGTCGTCCGAGGGATAATGCAGAAAACTCTAGCCATCGTACACGAAGTTTATGGCATTGAAATAATAACTAAACCACTCTTAAGGGATAGAATATCAGGAGGAGCACAAAAAACGTTTTAGCAGCCCTAAATTTGAAGCATGTAAGTGATTGACAGACTATAGTAAACACAACAGAGTCTTGCGTTGGCGAGAGCTTCCTCGAGAGTGAATGTTCTCTATAGTAATCTCACCAAGGTGATCAAGCGTCATGTGAGAAATCAACATCACATTTTCATTGTCATTTGACGCTTAAAATCTTGGGAAAACAAAAGTCGCGTTGACGGACAGTCAGGTTAGGATTGCATGCTTATGAGGCTGTTCAGAAAAAGATGCTGTCACATAGGACTCATAGTGAATCACAATTCACATGCAGAATAGTCAACATTGGGTAGTCTAAGGACTTCAGTGTACCTTTCATTTAAATATCAGTATCTATTTCTCACATTAATTCATTTTATTCTGTAGTCATGGATGCCAGCATGACTTGAATGTTCATGTACGTGTACAAGTGTTTGAAAATTCACTGAAATTAAGATAGCGTCAAATTAATTATTTTATGCAGTTCATGTTGTCTGCTGCAGACATATAGGAATCCACTTCGGAGCGAAGGCATATGGTCTGGGAGCACGCGACGCCACTGCTCTACTCTATGCTTGAGATCAAGTCATTAACTGAGAGTGCATCACACCATTGTATAGAATTCTGAGATGGTTGGTAAATGTAAGTATACAATATTTAAATCTCTCCTGCTAAGTGCTGAAATCCATTATCTCTGCTATTGACATCGTCACTCTTGTGCCGTAGCCTTGTGACAATTTGTCCCGCAGCCGTTGTGTGTTTATGCACAACCACCAGACCTTGGCATTGAAAATGACATCTTGATTCAGATGAATTCATTTTATCTGTCAGCGCTGCCATTTTTTAACAGACCGATAAATGACTCCAGACTAGCATTTTCGATTGCCAGTCCTCCGCTTGCCTTCAGTTTTCAAATGTGAACGATTCAGTTCATGAGGATAGATAACCTGATATTCAAGTGCTCTATATCAAAAATTAGAGGGAAGCATTGTTAGCAGACGGTAGAAAATTAGTTCGATCATTCAATTCCAGAAATTTTGTGGAAATTAAATTCTGCGTCTTCTGCAGATGGAAACGCAGATGAAAATATATTGCAGCAATGCAAGAAAAGATCTATTTATAAATGCTTGGATTCAGATAGAGAGGCGCAAATTTTCCCTTTTCGTGGCTTCGCCAAATTTTAGAGAAGATGATGACGCGTTGAATCGTCGTGCCTGCGTTCGCCAATGGTTGAATGTCGGATAGGAGGGTTAGAAGCCGCTGAAAGGAGATAGCGATGAAGGTTCCCTAATTTGATGTGTGATTCAGTCTGAGATATTCAATGATTGAAGACATATTTGTGATACTATGTTAATGGTGGCGATTTCAGAGGTGGTTATTTTCTACACCGGTCAGTCGTCCGAGGAATTATGCAGAAAAACTCTAACCATCGTACACGAAGTTAATGGCGTTGAAATAAAAACTACACCACTCTCAAAGGATAGAGTATGAGGAGCACAAAAAACGTTTTAGCAGCCCTGATTTTGAAACATGTAAGTGATTGACAGGCTATAATAAACACAAGAGTCTTGCTTTGGCGAGATCTTCCTCGAGAATGAATGTTTTCTCTAGTGATCTCAGCTCCTTGACCAAGGCGATCAAGCGTCATGTGAGAAATCAACATCGCATTTTCATTGTCATTTGACGTTTAATATCTTAGGAAAACAAGAGTCACGTTGACGAACAATCAGCTTGGGATTGCATGCTTATGAGACTGTTCAGAAAAAGAGGCTGTCACATAGACTCATAGTGAATCATAATTCACATGCAGTTTACTGAATATTGGGTAGTCTAAGGACTTCACAGTAACTTTCATTTAACCATCAGTTTCTATTTCTCACATCATTTCATTTCATTTAATTCAGTAGTCATGCATGTCAGCATGACTTGAATGTTCATGTACTTGAACCTGTTCATCACTTGTACGAGTATGAAAATTCACTGACATTAAGACAGCGTCATATTAATTATTTTATGCAGTTTATGCTGTCTGCTGTAGAAACATAGGAATATGGAGCGAAGGCATATGGTCTCAGAGCACGCGACGCCACTGAAGGACAATGTTTTCAATTGAAAGATGTAAATGGGTCCACATCACCATTCAGATTCAAGAAATGAAACATAAATTTAGTGAATCATAAATTTATACTAATTAATTCATGAAAATTGAATTAAAAACATGAAGTTTCAGACACGACAGCGCAATAAGATCTCGACTTTTTCATGAAGACTTCCATTATAATTTGGCGTTCATTAGATATCCTTGATCATCATCTTAATTTCCGCCTAGTTACAGTGCTTGTTAGCAAATATTCATTCCTTTTGATATCCAACTTGTTTCATACTTCTTATCGCGTCATCTCGGTAGTATATATATAAAGTAGCGAAAATTCAGCTTTTTAAAAACTGCCCAAATAATTTTTTGGACCACGGGAACGCAATCTCCGCAAAAAACCGAATCTTTTCATATAAAATTTTTCACTGTACACAGATACTTTTTGAGTCGACACTACCTACATATCCCTACTCTATGGGCCTACTTACATGTAAATCATCTCAATCATGCTAAGTCATGCACCATATTCACTGGATGAGCTAATGTTATAACAGTTGGTGGCCTATCTATTAGGCATGTTTGAATCATGAGACAGAGCAAGTACAAATAGGAAATGATATTAAAATTTCGTTCGTCGAATTGGTAACCGTTTATTAAGTTACATGATACAGGGTGCGGATTAAAAAAATTGACTAAATTTAAATGCAGCATAACTTTCTTATTATTCAACAGAAATTTACAAATAAGGTCTCATTTTGAAGCCAATGCACATCTTCATTACCATAATCAACATTGCAGTGATTGCATTTAAGAATGGGAGTGTTATTTGCATGCAAAGCAGAGGAACTCGAAATCCAAAAACCTGGATGAAAAGAACAACGACTGCATGGAAAAGGTGTAAAGTATTAGGAATTCCTTTTTGTCCACTTACTAAGTTTCTCGATGTACCGTGGATTTCGAATTAATCACGCTTCTAGCCTGAAATTTCATTATCACAAGACTACAGTAAGTCACGTAATTGAGTTTATTTCTCATAAAACTCGGTGAACTAGGCTTTACTGGAACCGAGTTTTGTGAAAATCTAACTGGGTTTTGGGAACTCAGTTGACTCTTAAATTTATCCAACGATTCAGCGCTGCATTGTAAAAGTCAAGCATCCTAAATGAGAGGGAGTGCATCTCTTGGAAATCCCAGATCATGGCAAACACGATAAAACTTACTTCTAAACTTGCTTCTCGAACCCAGGCTTTTAGAAACTTTGTTTTTGAAACATACCTATTTGAGTTTTCCATCATGATAACGTCTCCTGAAGGCATAATGATTACGCATCAGTTCTAAGTATTATGTAGATGCTATTTCAGATATTGTTGTTGTTTGTGATATTATGGTTGTTGCGGTCTAAGTAAAAAAATAAAGGCTAATTCTTATTTAGGAAAATTACTATACCTCTGATACAAATATAAGCATGAGTTGTAGGAAAATAAATTATAGTAAAAAATTGTTTCATTGATTTCGAAATGAAAAATTCGATGTAATATCTCAATTTACAATTTTAGGTTCGTGTATACATATGATATCTATACTTAAGGCTTCTCGTAACTTCATCCTCAGTTAAAATATACGGCAGATCTTCCTTTTTTGGATCTAATCCTAGGTACAATAAATGCTGGTTGACCTCCTAAATAAACATTTTACGATAAGCCTATATATAGCTACTCGTCAAATACTTTTTGTAAAAAGGTTATTAACTTTGTTAATGTATTAATATTTTTACATAATGAATAAAGTGACAAATTTTTGCTTTATTAATTTCCTTTAGACATAAATTCTAAATTATCTTTGAAAGCCATTAATGTACGAGTATATTTGTCCTTTTCGTAGGCTTATTCAACACATGCATGAAATGCTCACAAACACTGGACCTGTTATCAAACAAACCAAGACATTTTAAATGCTAACCTATCTAGTGGCTATAGAACAATCAACAAAAAATCTACACAGACATTTATTAAGCGCAAAGGCCAATAAGATGGTCTGTCGTAAGAATATAGTGATGTGGACCTATTTACATCTTTCAAAGTTAAATGAAATCATTGTCTGTGATCATGTGATTTTTCGCCAGTTGCAGGTTGCCTGTGATATGATCACGCTTAAACTCTTGAGGTTCAGCATGAAAGTAATAGGAACCCATCGAATTGCTAATTTAACAAACATTACCTATCATTAACAGGGCTGTAATGAGAATCTGTGAAATACCATCATTCCTTCTGCTATACAATCATGATCACTCAATTCCGTTGTAATTTCTGCAAAACTGCAAAAAATTTGCATATCACATTTGGTGACAATACCACCTGTATCACTTTTGAGTTGATTTAATAAAATCGAGAGTGTATGCACATTGGGATTTAATAAATGCGGAGTTACCCCTCTACCTATACTCTATGCGTGCTAGTCTGTTTTTTCAGGAGCAGTTGTAATTAACCTTAGAATATAGCCCGGAGAAAAGAGATAGTGGGAAAACGTGTATAGTGCATCACCGGCAATTGCACAATAGTGAAAATGTAATTAAAGAAAACCGGAGCACCGACGCTGCGTGCCCTCGAATATCCTACAATTTATGCCCTCGACAGATAGCTGTGATCCCTATATGCACTCTTTAAAAAATATTTTTCCATCAATTTTGTTGGACAAATAATAATCGACATATTTATAGCAGTGGTGGATGGAGCATGGCAGAAGACGGCTTCGGGAGCTATGTACTCGCTCCTATGTCAAAATGTCAATAGCGTTATACCCCGCTTGATTATGGTGCAATAGGCCTAGCGGAAGTCTTGCTTCAGATCCGGGTTCAGAAACTCTGACAAGGGGACGAATACTCTCAGGACACCCTTAACATTCTTCAATTATTCTAACAGTTATAATCGTGACCAAGTCTGTCTATTAATTATTTTCTAGCTGGATGTATGTAGCATGGCGGTGAGCATTCCCAAATGTCTGATCTTGACAATTATTATTGCATCATACAGAACGGTGGAAACCAAAGGTGGAAACAGGAAGAATCACAGCCATTGCTTTATTTCTACTTGTGAGAATCTTCTCTCATTTCAACGATATCACACGAAGGAAGAATGTTGTCGAAATACCAGTCCGCGCTCATCTGCGTTTATTGTCTCATGTGGAGTTCTGGTTGCAAAATGGTTCACAGCAAAGAGTTCTCGATAATACAGGATAACCGCATATCCATTAATCACGTCAACGTCACCATTGAATGGTCACCGGGACTATTGGAATGTATTCTTCAATGTTCGATCACACCGGAGTGTGTTGGTGGACATTTCAAGCACAGTTAAGGAGAGTATCAAATTATGCAAAGCTCTTTCGTTATGTTAAAGACAGTGACTACCCGAGATCCAAGCGATGTAGTCTTTGGCAGGGACGCCGACTAGGGTGTTGCAGGTGCTGCATCTGCAACACCTGTCCATGTGGCCTTTTCATACAGAAATGCTTCTTAATAAACCGCAGTTTCACGAGTTTCATACCAGTGTGAGTGTAAGCTCCAAGGTGATTCAAGGTTCACACTCATTTACTGACCAATCTGTACGTTCGTGCGATGAATTACAGTGTACTAAGTGCACGATCGTCACAGTTTACCGCTCTGACCTGCCATAGATATAATAAAGTTATGCATGAGTTATAAAGCTTGTCAATGGTGTACAGAAATCTCCCTGAAGGTCATCCATCATTTGTAGCTTCACTCTCCCAAAAGACAGCCAAAGTGTGATGACAGTACCGACTTCTGTAGCATATGTTTTCTATTGACCATATTTTAGAAGTTCCTTGATATATTTTCAAAGGCCACACATCAAGAGAATGATCCAATCGTTTCTCTCAGAACACGAAATGCATGACATTTAAACATCGTATCAGGTCTTCTAGGCTGCTGCAAACCAAAGTGCTTGGTTGGAAAGGCAGCCATCAGTAGATGCTAAACTTTTATTTGTTTCTATCACATGAGATAATGATCAGTTTCCCTTCTGCATGCAGCTTATATGAATTTGAAAATGGCTATAAATCCATCGTTCTGCATCTATTGCAGGGCTATAATTGGGATACCCAGTTTTATTTGGACACATCACCTAATAACAGAGCATAATCCATTAAAAATTCCTGTTATTGAGCTTTTTTTAGGGTAGGCACTTTTCCTTGCCATAGATTAAGGATCAATCTCAGCGTTCTTTCCGATTATCGCATTGTTTCTCACAGCTATTTCTCATAAAAGAAGCCCATATTCGAGTAAAAACAGAAGCGGTAAGAAATTTCTTCAAGAAGGCGTACTTCCAATTCGATCAGTGGTGACGATTTATTTATCATGATTCACTATGAAGTGAATCCGTCCACATGCCCGATGAAAGAGTGCAGCTACACTGTAAATCGCTGGATACGAAAATTACATACAAACATATACCAAAATCACATACAATTTGAAAGTAACATCTGATACGAGATTCTCGTATGCTTACAGAGATCTGGTATGTTTTTCATACCAAATCTTGCTTGCGCATGTGATTGGTATGTAGCGATACGAACTATTCTGTCTGTGATTGGCTGCTTTACACTGAAATGCGAGTTGTTGGTATGTCTATATACGAGACCCGATGCAAATTCATCCTCATTCGTATGCTTCTGGTATGTAGAGCTTTAAGTCACATAGCCAAAAATATATATATAACATACCACTGTCAAATAACTTTTTTCAATCATGCCAGTCGTGAATTTTTCTTTTTGATAGCTAGTGTGCTATTTAACTAGATTAGATTTATTGTGAATTTTGTGCTCTACGAGTATGTAGGCGTTGCTACTTGTGTAGCAACATTGACAAGACGCTTAGTTGACTCTTCTTCATGAACCAAGTTGATTAATATCAATTCATTCAAACGATATTTTTCGTGTAGTCATGTTGACTAATATATTTTAAACATAACTATTTTTGAGTTCATGAATTATAATGTGTTTCTATTTCGGATTGATAATGTGCTTAATTTCAAAATTACATAATGCATAATTGTTGATGGTTGAATACTTATTGATTATTTATGAAATGCCTTAGACTTTCATGTATTAAAATCGAATTCAGTATTGAGAGTATGACTCTTGAATGTCATTATCTCACTGCTTACAAAACAGTAGTAACATTAATATGATCATTATTGACAAAAGGCATTAGATCAACATACTTCAGACATAATTGATGCTTTCTTTTAACATTGTGCTGGTATGGCTTTAGTATGTAAAGCATACCACACTTGAATTAACATGCGAAAAGCATACAAATATATACAGAAATGTGCCAAAAAATATTTTGGTATGCATCCTTTGCATGTGATTGGTATTTGACCGATTTACAATGTATGGATGAAGAACTACATCAGTTGGAAGAGAGTCTAGCCTATCTGATTTTATGTGTCGCGATGAACACGATGACATGAAGGTTCCAACGTGCAAGGAGTTTTGGAGAAGTCTGCGATGACCTGGTGATGAATGTAGTGAATTCAATCTCGAGATATCGAATCAATATTTCCAAAAATACCGAGATCTCGAATTCGATATTACATGTAGCCTATATCAGATTGTGACAACTACTCAGAAAGTGCAATTAATTTCAGACAATTACCAATCAATGGACAGTAGTCTAATTGGAGACCTCACTCAAACCACCTAGTTCTACTTGTGATTGAAAGTAAAAAAACAACACAAATCTGGTCTACATTTGGCATTCAGTAATTCAATTTAGTATATATACATACTAAAACACGAAAATTTTTTTTATATATATACATACATACATACATGTATATATTTCCACCATAATTGACCCAAATTCGTAATTTTTTGAAGGAAAGCTAAGTTTTCTCTCAACCGAACATGTTTCGGATTGTAAAATCATTCCATCTTCAGCGGCAAACACAAGTAAAGGCAAAATCAGGGGTTATTCATGGCGTCATACAAATACAGTTCAAAGCAAAAGCTTTCAAGACAAAACTGCCCAGAAAGAGAGTCATGGTGACAAATTCAAGCACAAGGGTACTGATCTGTTCCTTTCATTAGATAGCCAATCCGATTTTTCTTTCAATATAATAGATTCCAATATCAATGGATATCTTGATATTCCAATGATAGAGAAGTTTTCAGACTTTAGAACTATGTTGATGCATAGAAATTTCAGTTTGACATGGGTATCCTTTTAAATATTCCGAAATGCGAGAAGCAAAATGACGTCTAGAGGCGCCAGAGTATCGCATAGATCAGCGATCACAAGTGTAAAGATACACAACATTTGATTTAACTGCGTTCGCAATCGGATCTTTGTAATTGAAATGATTTTGGATTTTGTTGGTTCTAAAAACTGGGACTAGTTTAACTTTATTCGCAGATGAAAACACTGGAATCTATATTCCTTCGAGTTCTTATGCGCCGATCTCGTACAAAATGGCAGCTATGAGATCTTTGTTTTTTCGCGCCTTTAAAATTTACTCTAACCGTTGTAATTACCAAAAAACGGTTGATAAGATAATTGATATTTTTAAAAATAATGGCTACGATGAACGCACAATTTCACGAGTGAAGAACAATATGAAAAAGAGAGCAAGCAGAGCAAAAAAAGAAAAAGCTGAAAATGAAAAGGTTGTGTATTGGTCTGCTCCTTACATTGAGTCCACTAATAAAATGTTGACGCGTCGTATTCATGATATTAACGAAAAGTTGTCTGAAAAAGTTAAAATAGTCCCAGTTTTTAGAACCAACAAAATCCAAAATCATTTCAATTACGCAGTTAAATCAAATGTTGTGTATCTCTACACTTGTGATCGCTGATCTATGCGATACTCTGGCGCCTCTAGACGTCATTTTGCTTCTCGCATTTCGGAATATTTAAAAGGATACCCATGTCAAACTGAAATTTCTATGCATCAACATAGTTCTAAAGTCTGAAAACTTCTCTATCATTGGAATATCAAGATATCCATTGATATTGGAATCTATTATATTGAAAGAAAAATCGGATTGGCTATCTAATGAAAGGAACAGATCAGTACCCTTGTATTTGAATTTGTCACCATATGACTCTCTTTCTGGGCAGTTTTGTCTTGAAAGCTTTTGCTTTGAACTGTATTTGTATGACGCCATAAATAACCCCTGATTTTGCCTTTACTTGTGTTTGCCGCTGAAGATGGAATGATTTTACAATCCGAAACATGTTCGGTTGAGAGAAACCTTAGTTTTCCTTCAAAAAAACATATTGTATATATATATATATATATATATATATATAAGTAGTAAGCAAATGACAAACACTCGACCGGCGCCCCCCCCCCCCTCTGGAACGGCAGAGTGTCGTGGTCGGCCGCCGTGGTGCTTCGGGTCTGAGTCCCCCCCCCCCCCCTCTGGAACGATAGAGTGTCGTGGTGGACTTGGGCGACCGCCAGGATTAGTGTTGAGGCTATAGTGTGTGATGTTTTTGGTGCAATCTGCTGAATGTTGGGTTGTAAATGGGTTGTTTCGAGTGGAAGGAGTGGTTGGATGAGAAAACGGAGTCCAGATTCGGAATCTACGTGAAATTTTGGGTTAGGAAGGATGTTTCCAGCGAAATCGGAGAGAAAAAATTTTCACTGACGTCCCCCCCCCCCCCTCTGGACAGCTTGCTTCGATTTTGGCTTCCAGTGTACGGATTTTGTCGTGCGATAGCTCGTTTGAAAGCTAAGAGTGAAACAAATTCAGTGAAACAATCGGCTTGTTCCTATCTGTCTTCGTTCAAAAGTTAGAGCGGTTACAAGATTTTAGGTCGGAGCTCGCTTACCTGAAAAAATCCTAAGTGTCAGAGTGACTTTGTATGGGTAAAAATTTGAAAATTTTCCAAAGTGTGGAATTTCGACCTGGGACCGTCACCAAAACATTTTTCATCAAATTTTGAAATTTCACTGACGTCCCCCCCCCCCCTCTGGACAGCTTGCTTCGATTTTGGCTTCCAGTGGACGGATTTTGTCGCGCGATAGCTCGTTTGAAAGCTAAGAGTGAGACAAATTCAGTGAAACAATCGGCTTGTTCCTATCTGTCTTCGTTTAGATGTGAGACGCCATTTAAGATTTTGGGACATTGGCGAAAAACGACAGAGTTAGAATTTGGGACGTTTTGGACTCTAGCTTCAAAACGAAGCATCGGATTGGAAAACAGAGACCAGATTTGGAATCAGCTTGATGTTATTGTCCAATGAGGATCATCATCCAATGAGAATCAAGCATTTCTTTATAAATAGCGAGCCTTCCACAGTGAGAATCATTCCATCGTTGAATCACACGAGTGACGGACGCACATTTTCTCTCTCTCTAGTTCCCTGTTCTATTACCCAACTAAAATGGTAAGTCGCTACTTCCCTCCCTCTCCTCCCTTGAACGTAAACTTAATACAATCTTTTTTCATTTTCAGGCATCTACTCCATCTGCTGCACTAGTAGGACAAAATGGCGGTCAAACGTTACAAGGTTCGCTAAGGTCAGATCATCTACAACTGAGGCCAGTGGAAGAAACATCCAAGGTACATAATCCTACACCGCTACAGCGTAAATTTAAACAAGCCTTGCGTTATGATGATCATAGCGTAGTACTCCAAACGGGAATGCTCCCTTCCACGGATGTCAAGATAATGCACAATCAGTATGGGGACTACATACTGATCCCCGTGAGTCCGTACATTCGCCACCAACTTGATATTATTGAGGAGTACGTGACATTAAATATGGACATTCCTACTCCTCTTGCTCAAGAGTGGAAGGCGAGAGATGACAAGGATACTCCCTATAGAAAGATTTGGGATGGTAATCACATTTGCCTACCGGTATCACATTGGTGTACTTACTATAAGAAGGATGGAGATCATTCAATACCCATCAGATGTGATGAGCTCGGAGAAGGTACTTGGGATATCCTTTTCAAAGTGAATGGGCTATATTATGGTCGACACAAGGATAATAAAATAGCCTCTCTCTCCATGCATATGGAATCCATTTTATATATTCCGAAACCACCCAACGTGGACGACATAATTGATCAAATCCTTAACAGCAGTGGTACGAAGCGCAAGTCGGAGAAGAATGCTACATCAAAACGCAAATCAAAGAAGGAGAATTACTAGTCCTTTCCTAACTCTACCCTATGACAATTCGCTTATGTGCTTTGAGTGTCGTAGACGTGGGTCTTTCTTATTAGATACATTTTACTTCTTCGTTGCCATCATATCATTTGTGTATTTTTGTCGTGAAAAGCATCGATGTAATTCTTCATTTTGTAATATGTTATAGAACGCTTCCTTAGATGTGTAAATTTCCGTTTTAGGCTTCTATCATCATTTTTATGGATTGTGAGGGTGAACCTGTACAGGAGCTCAGTGCTATTGCTATGAACAATTGGACATATCAGATTGTTAGTGTCTATCATCAAAATGCCAACTGTGATCCCAATGTTGATCAATGGGCGAGAAAACACATTCATGGACTTAATCTGAAATATTTGCAAGACTATGGCTTTTCTTGTGAGAGTGCTCTTCTTATTGACTTTAAACGATGGTTAGCTGCTTTCAATGTTATACGCATCTTTTGTAATAATCCTGGTAAGGAGAGGAAAGTATTTCCCAATCTAATCATTGATGATATTGTGCTCCCGCCTTGGGATAGTAGAGTGAATCAACATTATCATGAAGTCACGAAACGTTTTAAGGATTTGTGTGTTCCTATTTTGTCTGTTCGTTGTAGTAGCTACGTTCATAACCAATGCTTCTTTCCTCCTTACCTCAACACTGCCAAAGTCCTGTATGGTTATCATTGCTCGCTGTATGATAGTTATCAGCTGTATCTATTTTATCTCTTTCAAACCATTTATTTATAATGCATGCTTGTTACCGTTATTCAATAATTGTTACTATGAGAAGTGTTTTTTTCATGCAATGTATGGTTTATTTAAAGGGCGATCATGTCTTTCTCAAACGACTGCGGAACATTACGTTTTCATAGGCAAAGTTTAAAAGGGGAGCTTGTTTCATGGATTGAATGTGAATAAATTATTCATAAAGATGAGACCGACATCGAAGCAGTGGTTTAGATTGGGATGCTGATAGCACTCTTATCTTCTAGAAGTTAATGAATACATTCTCATGATAGCATTGTCATGGCGCGAATTAAGTTGTGCGAAAATTAAGATGTTCTAGTCCAGTTTTGGAAAGGCAAGAGTAGTGGAAAGTTCGGCATCTTAATCCATTTTGCATTCCTTATTCAATGG
>CAJQUW010000441.1:2500-17541 GCA_907163375.1 Prostheceraeus crozeri | reverse complement strand
CCCTAGGAGTCAAAATGTTATTATGGCTTTGTACAATGAGGTCATTTTGATTATATTTTTGCATTAAAATTCGCTTATTCTAATTTAATTAGACCGGAATTTTTTGAATATGCTGTATTCATGAACTTTCAATTACTTTATTTTCGTGTAGTTTGAAGATTCATCGCTTGAAAATAGGCGTATGATCATTGTACTGTACTTTGGTATCGAATATCATTCATCTAAAATATGATGGAATAAATTTCTTTTGCAAACTAAAAAATATTGTTAAGATGTAATTGCAACTTATAAAAATTTTATTATACTCTGGTTTAGGAATAGGGACTTACTTATTTTTTCATGTAGTATTACGAAAATTGTCAATCAGAAAACATTTGGGCAGAGATGAATCGTGGAGAGAGTGTTTTACAAAACATTATTGCAAAATGTATATTGTTCGATGTTTGTTTCGATTTGCGGGTACATTGGAGTTTGTATTTTGACGATCTCGCGTTGAAGTTGTCCGATTACGCAAAAGACGGGAATGAGGTGTTAGCGGAAGCTTAGCGGTTTTGGTTGGTGTTGAGATCAACTTTTTTAATTCGTAATGCTTGGAATCTCGTTTTTGTTCCGAGCTGATATCACGATCAAATGAAAGCCGGCAATTTAAGGGAATGAAAGATATGAAAAACATAAGCGGGCCGCGTCTCGGAGCATTGTTGGGTCGTGAAGTGATTAAATTTTGATCACGTCGTCCAGTCCTTTGCAATTTATTATAGTAAGTGATGTGAGGTTTTTTTGGTGATTGGTCGACTGTATCACGAAATTTGGGTGAAGAAGGAATTATTTTATTGAAACGTAATACAACACGGATTTTGTTTTCATGAAACAGCAAACAAGGAGCATAGAGAGGCCGAATTGCAAACTCTTTTTTGGTATTCGTTCGATGGATTGCTATTAAACGGTCTCCTTAGCCCGCAAGTGGGCAGTTTTGAGAGATGTAAAAAAAGATGTCTGGAGCCTGTCTCCGTATTTCTGTAATCTTCGGTAGTTTGAGAAACGATCAAGCGAGCTTCTACGCATTCTTTTTTCGGATATGGATTACAGAACGAAGACATGTGTGGGGAAACGGAGCATAGGAATTTTTATTAATTTTGTCCGGTTTCTGCGGCATATACTGCAAGAATGGTTGTTTTTGTGTGAGGTTGTTGTCACGTTATGATTATGAGGAATGATGGAAGCTAGGATCTTGGAACGAGAGTAAATTCAAGGGCGAAATTGTTATTTTGTTATTTAGGTTGCGTTCGGTAGATTTATCTTGAGCGTAATCGCCACTTGTATGAGCGTGACATTGTGAGGAAAAGGTCCGTGTTCTGATTCAGCCTCTGAGCGGGTTCTTTGACTTTGATAAATTACGTAAATTCATCAACTAGAAGGACCATTCAGACAATAATTTCAAGAATCGGAAAAACCGAATCTTTTTTATAGGTAGATCCTTAATAAGTTGCAAAACTCTACTCGATTTATTTCATGAATCTTCAAGCAAGTATTTTTTGTGGTGCAACCGAGTGGTCATTTTACGAAGTATATCAACATGGATTTCTTTGCTTTGCTGAGTTTTGTTTAAATTCCAGATGTAAAGCGTGTTTGAAGATTTTCCGCTTTGAGGTAGGGATTGTCTTTTATGTACTCCGATGAATTTTCTTCGGTAACTTTTTCATTGCGCCATATCTTCGATAGATTTACTGTACATGTTCGATGTATTTTCATTTGGTGAATATTCTTTTAAAGCGGCTGACTTTGTGTATAGTTTGAGGATCTGAGAAAGCGTCATCTAGCGGCGACTCCGTAATATATTTACTTTGAACGTGCTCTAAGGTTGTCTGTCCTCATCAATGAGTCAACATCTGAGTCAGGAATGAAGGTTCGCAATGAATGAATTAGTCTGAGCAGAACGAGGTTTTTGCCGGGAAACGAGGGAAAGTGAGGATTTCGCAGAATGATATCCACTATGTATACGCACTCGTCAGTTGCGAGTTTAGTTGAGTTTCTTCTTGTAGCAGATTAAGAAAAAACACGTAATCTACTAGGACGCAGATTGCAGTATTTGTATAAAATGAAATTTTGTCTGTTATCTCTGATTAGCGAAAAGACTAGCTAGAATATGATTTTTGGTGAATGTTTAGGTCATTTTTTCATGTTATGAGCTGCCTTAAGCAAAACAATTAGATTTGGCGAGCCTCTAAAGTCGGAAAATAATTTTGAGCAACTGTATCCACATTCAACCACATTCTTACATACATTGCCGATCAGATGCATGATAATAGCACATGCACATCATTGGGAATGACCTGAAGACATTCCATGTCAAAAATTATGACTCTGGTCATAGTACTTTTCGTTTAATCAGAGAAAACAAAGAAAATTTCAATTTAAGCAAAAACTGCAATCTGCGTCCCATTTGATTTACATGTGCTTTTCTTTGATATTGTCTGGCAAGATCTGTCGTAGTAGGCATAGGGTGTACATCATTCTGTGAAAGTCTCACTTTCGGCCTCGTTCCCTGCAGAAACTCGCTCTGGCTGCCGGACTACATCTATACAGTAGAGGTTTGTGTTTGTGAAACGACACAAACATCAGAGATACGTAGACAATGACCGTTCCACTAACCTTTAAATACATACTTCTTCCTTGCTGACTTCTTCCTTCTGAGCGTCAGTCTGTTTATATCCATGACACAAGACAATATAGCTATACCAGTATGCAAATCTAGAAATTTACTTGTAATAGAAAGTTTGTTCTTGTGTCATTCTTACCCATAATAATGTAAAAAGTTCGTGCTTTTCGTGTTAGAAGCTGACGATGAAGTTCGTGTTAGTGTTCGTGTCGTGTTGAGGCTAAATTTCCGAAGAACGCACAAATCTAATCTACAGATATTCGAAAACTGTCAGGTGGATCGTGCCTCCAAGGTTGACTGTCATCCAATCAGCGCCAGTCATTCAATCAGTGCTTAGGGACATAGAATAATGCATAGATGTCTTATTTTTTCAGTCTAGGCTGGGCATCAGCTGATTTTCGATGAAATTTTGAACGTAAAATTAGAAAATGTCAGTTTGAGTCAAAATGACCTCATTGTCCAAAGTAAGTAAACTTTCTGGAATTCCTTTCACAGATGATATTGGGAGCTTAAAATTTTATCATTTATAATTGAGAGCATATCATGAAATGTCAGTAAGTTTCATATGAAAAAAATGAGAATTTGACGTTCTGTAGACATTTGAATTCCCAAATGAGTCAAAATGACCTCATTGTACGTTCTAGGGTTAAAGAAAAATTTCTTTATTTTGTATCAATAATTAGGAAGTGAATTTATTCGAAATCAATCCATCTAGGATTCAAGTTACTCAATTTGGCAAATTATAATCTCAATTGTTTGAGTCTCTAACATTTTAAAACATTCTTTCATTCTTCTATCCGTGAAGTCCTGTTGTTTAGCGCTTGCGACAGCAGCTGTTCAGGATACCATACGTTCTTGAATCACGCGAAATTATATTTGCAGAACAGAAAAGATCTTCTATGGAAGAAGGTAAGAAGCACACGACACGAGTTCATTTAAAAATATTTCTTTGAAATATAATGTACTTCTTTATGCCCACTCAAATCATTTGTGCAGTTAGGATGTCCGACAATACCAGAGTCCAGTCAAATGTCAGTATGGCGGCTTTTGATGTTGTGCTACATTCTGCAAGCGCAGATAGTGCAAACATTTCTTGGATAGTAAGAAAGATAAGTTTTCTTAACTTCACTCATGTTTGCTTATTTTTCCATTAGCAAGCGACACACCTTCATAGTTGACTGCATGAAAATAGAAGCACATGAGGCTCCAACGAAATCACTGGATCCGATTATAATACAAAAGTCACAGCTCCAATTGTCCCATTGATGGTAACTTTCGGAATTCTCTCATTTGACTCTGATCTGCACTGATCGTGAATCATGAATGCTGTAGTCCAGTAATTGCAATGATTGACACTGCCATGGAAGTCGTTAGTCTCCTGTTTGGACCGTCGCGTTGTTCTTTACAACGAAGGTTTTCAATCCCGGAATCTCGAGATTATCATATATTTACGGGATTCAGAATATCTGGATAAGTTAATCGGGAACCCGGGATTCGCTAAGATCTGTTTTTGTGCAGTTAGACTGTATGAAGTAGGATCAACATAGAAGTAACAATGACGATAAAAGTACGTGTCTGGCATTTCAATGATCTGTCCTCCACGATATCTTTCTTTGCAGTTACCGCCTTCTTTTGTATTATATTTATTTTATATTTCCACACATGTGTAATATTTTTTTATTGCATATGTTTCGTAAGACTAATTTCCATATTGACAACGTATTCTCCAAAATCCATTAATTTGAAGACTTGTTATATGCATGCTAACTAGATGATTGTAGATTCCTAGAGACAAGTCGCCAGTCATTTATGTACACATTTCCAGTTCAGTCAGCAAAGATAATATAGCTACATTTCTTGCGCAATGTCTTAAATCTAATACGGTTACTATGTAGGCTATCATCTATCGGTATGGCTACTGGCAGAAGCTACTGGCATCTGTAACAATGCCAATTTCCTTAGATTGTATTGTAGGCTCTTGTGCAGTCCCCCCACCTACATTTTTCAAAACAATCGATTATTCAATTTGATCAATTTTGATTTGAGGGATAACTCTTCACACTCACACGAATGACCTGACTACAAGTCCTCAAATGGCTATAGCAATAAGCGACTCAGCCACTCTAGTAGCGCCCTATTATTTCACAATGAATTTCCTTTGACTTCAAAATTCAAAGGGTAGTCTATATTTCAATGCGAAAAACCCGAAGGCAAATTACAATGTTGACTTGCTGACGAAGTTTGCGACCATGACATCGCAATTACCCACGTAGAATTTTACAACAGCACGGAGTGCTTCACTCAAACCGGTGATGCGGAAACGGACATCCAATGGTGCTGCATCTTTTGACCAGAGAAAAAATGGGGGGGAGGACTGCACAAGAGCCGTATCGTGTAATAATATTTCCCCAAACTTGTGGATTTCAAGAATTTTCATTATTATTTTTTCCGTCTGTCAACACTTTATGCTGATATCATGCTGACTTATATGTAAACAATAAAAAAGACTGAGACGCTCTCAATAAAGGCGCCTTTTGACCTCCCTTTTCTATTGTCTCTGACATTAAACCGCACGCGCATTCGAAAGCTAGCAAAGTAGATGGGATTTCTGCTCGGTGCTCGCAGTCAAATTTTTATTATGCTTAACACCCTGCAACATTCTGTGTGATACTCCGAGTTCAGTTTCATCAGCCTAACCATCATCAGAGGAATAGCGGTAATGTGTTATACATAAATTGAATATAATAATATACATGAATCATTGATGAATTATTTAGTGCAACTTACGCCATAATGAAAAATACGAAATTAATATAATGTAAGTTAGGCCTTAACTCATTAAGTATGCTGCATGGAATTACAAAACTTGTCCTAAATTAGATATTTTTAATTTTTTAAGTATAATTTTCAATTGTACATTTCTAGCCTACACTGCAATGAGGCTATCTAAATTACAATTTCTACAGATGATGAGTCGTGGGCTATATACCGGGTATACCCACCGATCATATTATTCATGGACCAACAGACTATTGAATAAAGGCAATAACAAATAACAATAACAACCTAAGCTAGCCTATATACACTTTAATATTCAGTAAAGCAATTGATATCTTTATTGATACGGTATATTGGCTATATAGCCGATATCCCTTCCATGTTCGAGTAGAAACAGGCCCTATAAGCTATTTAGAGGCATACGCTATCCAGTTTCATATTCAAGCTTTGTTAGAAAGCTTATACTACTATTCGGCCCCTGTGACGGCTAATTAGGTATATCATCATCACTCATGTGGTCTTATTTAATGTAGCCTTGTAGTAGACTGGTTGCAGGCTAGGCCAATTTACATTTAGCCAGTGCGGGAGATCTTTATCTAATTTAAACAATCCTGGCTATAACTTTATTTTATCTTTCATAGATAGTCAATTCATGCAAAAATATATGACAAGTATGTTAGTTGTCATTATATTAGGCTATTATCATTTTTATTATTAACTTAAGTCGTTGCTTGTTAATGAAAACTAATTTGATGATTGTAGCAAGCCTCTAAAGGCCACACCGTTATCCAAAAAACCGTTCAACGGATCCAGGATAACCAGCATAGATAGAACCTGAATTTGAAGTTGGAGCCGGAGCCTTTCACATCAGTGTCGTGGAGCCGGAGCCGGAGACGATGCGATAACGCATCGGCTCCACAGCCCTGGTTGGTATGTTTTCTATACGAGACCCGATGCAAATTCGTCCTCATTCGTATGTGTTTAGTATGAAGAGCTTTAAGTCACATGGCAAAAAATAAGCTATATTGCGTACTACTGTCAAATAACATTTTTCCAGTAATACCAGTCGTGAATATTTCTTTGTGAAAGTGTGGTATTTAACTAGATTGGAATTATTGTTAAAGTAACGCCGCATGTCATCGTTGCTACTTGTCTTATGGCATTCACAATACTCATAATTACCTCATTTCCATGAACTAAGTTGATAAACATCATTTCAATAAAACGATAACTTTCGAGCAGCCATGTTGACTTATATATCTCAAACATAACTATTTTTGCGTTCATGAATTATAATGTGTTTTTATTTCGGATTGATAATATGCTTAGTTCCAAAATTACATAATGCATAATTGTTGATGGTTGAATACTTATTGGTTATTCATGAAATGCCTCAGACATACATGTATTAAAATCGAATTCAGTACTGTAAGTTTGACTATTAAATGTCATTATCTTACTTACTACTTACAAAACAGTAGTAACATTAGTGTGATCTTTATTGACAAAAGGCCTTAAATCAACATATATTAGAAATCATAGATGCTTTCCTTTAACATTGTGCTGGTATGTCTTTAGTATGTAAAGTATACCACATTTGAAGAAGCATACGAAAAGCATACAAATATATACCAAGAGAATGCAGAAACATACCAAAAAAATATTTTGGTATGCATCCTTCGTATGTGATTGGTATTGAGCGATTTACAGTGTACTGGAATTAATTTTAGCGTATCTTTGTGAAGCATGCCAAAAATTATTTACTTTCATTGATGAAAAAATTGATGACAAATAAAACTATTATCAGGCAGTTGAGAGAAAAAGGGAGAACGTTATACATGCAATTGCACTAATATTTAGTGAATTTTTGAAGCGATTATTACCCAGTATCGCATATTTTACCAGACGTCACAAAAGTCGCGGTATTTGCATTTCGATTTGAAAATGACATATACCAGGTTTAAATGAGACAACGTAGTTCTATATTGTGTACAATACCCATATCTAGTTATTGTTATAGTTTATATCTGCATGTGAAAAGAAAGCTGTCTATCTGATATCATGCGCTGTATTGCACAGTGCATCGTCGAAGTTTAAACAAGCCTTAGGAAGCCTACGCTAGCCTAAGCATGCTATTAGCAAATGCAGGGAGCTAATATGGCCAATCCCGAGGGATAAATCCCGGGATCGGGGATCGCTAAAAACTCACGGCATTCATAATAATAAACTCAACAAATAAACTCATATAATAACTCACATAATAGAACTCACAGCATTCCATTCATAATATTTGATTCAGGACGATGTTTAGAAACGATTTCTTAGGTATTACAAAACATACACAACGATATGCTCTTTCTTCAATGCATTAAAAACTGGAAACCATGTACCATGCTTAAAACCCTATCATTCCGAGGAAAGCTGGAGTTTTATCTTAAATATAATTTTCTTAATATTGTGCTTAAATAACATTGTCAAATGAAAATTGCAACACAGCTTCACATGTGGACAAAATATATGGCTAAAGATATATCGATGCCTATCTTATACAATGAATTCAATCTCGTGATCTCGACCATTTTTAGGCGTTCAAGATCTTGAGATTACAGTGCCGAGTTCTCGATTATTCGAGATTGGATTTTTATATTATAGGCTACATACAGTCAGCAAATGAAAATTAATGGTTTCTTTTCTAGTTTCCACAGCACGTTTTGTGTTACGTAAAGGTGAAGAACAATCCAATTCAGTGACTTTTATCGAGACACTGAGGCTAAAAGTAACATGATTCTAAAAAAATCCATTAATGAAAAAAAATAATAAATAAATTCATTAATCAGAACTAAAAAGTACATATAATAAAAAATTATCCAAACATGCATACATAGCAAGCAGATAATTTCAAATTCAAAAACTTTGCATTGGTGAGTATCTATATATTGATATGAACAATTTTTTCTGCAATCTCAGCATATCTATTTAAGCATTTTTGCCGCAATATATGTACATTAGAAGTGAATATGTACCGTAATCAGCCAAAATATTCCAAACATTCAAATTTGAAATAGCATTCACACCAAAAGTATTGTGCCACATTTGTTACCCTTCTGTCAAAAGTTGCATAATACGTAGAACGTAAGCTATTAAAAATCTGGTGGTCATACCTTGCTTGGTTCAAAGCAGTGGCGGCTCGTCAGAGGAGGCGAGAGAGGCATTGCCTCCCCATGATTTTCTGCGGCAAGATATTTTATATTCCTGACATTTTTCTACTCTATTTTGTTTAATTTATTAAAATAGTAACATTGATCACACGGCAACACGCCTCAGCCGAGCAGCGCAGTTATCAAACTCGCTGCATCACAACACAGGGAGGCGTGCCTCACCTCACAGTGTTATACGCGGTAGAGAACTTTGATGACACGTGATTGGCTGATTCATTCAGCTGCTTGTTTGCAATGTGAAAGGGAGGCATGCCTCAGCCATTATTCGGTTAATGATTTTTTACTATAGAGCCAAAATAAATAACATCACGAAAGAAAGAACACATCGAGCCAAAACTTCTACACATCTTAGCGGAAAACGCAATAGAGCCAAACATAAGCTCTACACTACCTCACTCACCTTCAAGTAAAGTTTCATCAAAATCCATCCAATACTCTGTCCTACACAGCCTTCACAATATGACGAAAACGACAAAGATTCAATCCTTAAAACACACATCGAGCCACAACTTCTGCGTATCTTTGCGGAAAGATGCAACTTTTCGATGAAACTTTACTTGAAGGTGAGTGAGGTAGTGTAGAGCTTAAGTTTGGCTCTATTGCGTTTTCCGCAAAGATGTGCAGAAGTTGTGGCTCGATGTGTGTTTGAAAGTTTGAAATGCCACTGAATAGGCCATATTTTCAAACTTGTGAAGGCTGTCTAGGACAGAGTATAGGATGGATTTTGATGAAACTTTACTTGAAGGTGAGTGAGGTAGTGTAGCGTTTAAGTTTGGCTCTATTGCGTTTTCCGCAAAGATGCGCAGAAGTTGTGGCTCGATGTGTGTTTGAAGATTTGAAATGCCACTGAATAGGCCATATTTTCAAACTTGTGAAGGCTGTCTAGGACAGAGTATTGGATGGATTTTGATGAAACTTTACTTGAAGGTGAGTGAGGTAGTGTAGAGCTTAAGTTTGGCTCTATTGCGTTTTCCGCTAAGATGTGTAGAAGTTTTTGCTCTATGTGTTCTTTTTTTCGTGATGTTATTTATTTTGGCTCTATAGTAAAAAATCATTAACCCATTATTCGCGTTCGACGTTCGGTACTACTGCTGCTTCGATATGGCGTCCGCTGCGAATGAAATATGCACAGCAGAGGAGGTTTCCTATGTGGACAGAATTCTCGTAAAGCCGTTTTCACGTTTATCTGTTCAGGAAATGATGGACATCAAGAGGAGAGGAAGAGAAACACCAAACTTATCTTCGGAATCGGGAAAAAAGCGTACTTTCAATGCTGCTTATTGGTACGAAAAACTACCTGCGGAACACCATTGGACAAGAACGCTTGAGTGCGCTAAAACTCATCAGCATTGAAAGTGAAAAACTTCAGGAATTGAAGAAACACGCCATTTTCTACGATAAAGTTATCGATGAATTTGCATCTATGAAGCAGAGACGAATAGAACTTTTGTACAAATAAATAACCATGACAATGCCATGCTAAACTCATTCTGTGTTGTCATTTTCAAAGTAGGCCCTATTTTACATTATAATTTATTAGGCCTATATTGTATGACTTATTTTGGCGAGCACATGCCTTTAATTTTGGGAATTAATTGATTTTAAAATATCCATTTGTGAAGCGTGTCAAACTACTTCTGGCTTTTGCTTCATAGTTAAAATCTAATTTCTAATTTTTCATTTTTTGCCTCCTCATAGAAAATACCCACAAGCCGCCACTGGTTCAAAGGGTACTAAAAAATTCGCTTGGAGGGCGAGACACAACCCCTGTTGGGCGAGGTTTGAAGTCCAGTGCGCTTAATGCAAATTAATACCCAAAACATAGACATCCATACCTATGTACGCTAACCGATGGAAGTTTACCCGGTGATAAATGATGTCAGGGTCCCTGACGGGGCCCTTTAGGGCACTCGGGCAAAACTAGGGCAACAATAAATTTTCAAAATAGGCTCTTTGTCTTTGTAAATGACTAGATTTTTGATAATTTCCCTGAGAAAATCAATAACGAGCAAGTTTTCTCAAAATTCCATATCAGGGCAAGATTAGGGTAACCTTAGGGCAATATAATTTCAGGGCATGTTCAGGGTATGCCCTGATTACACTAGATGATGCTGCAGCTCCACACACATCATTCACATGCTTCCTCAGTTATGTGCCCCTTCCTACTTTCTGTAATTTGACAGACTCGGCAATGTAATTTTACCATACAACTTTTGGGTCACGTAAAATTACATGCTATTCTATGTAAAACAACATTATGAAAAGATGTCTGCAAGATAGGACATATGATTCTATTAATAGATAGAAAATTTGGAAATTTAATTGTTATGCCGTCATTGTGATTCCATATACACCTGCAAAAAAGGAATATTTTAGTTCAATACTACTCCGTCTTCTTACTAATTATTCGTTTTTATTAGGACAGGTCCAACAATGACACGCGAAGCACAGACATCATCCATCCTTCTTAGGCTTATCTCTTCTCACTCACTCTCACTCACTCACGTCTCTCTCTGCTCTCCACTCTTGCTCTCTCTCGTAATTCATTTATTTACATATTTCTTACGTAATCCTTTTTTATCCATTCAAAACTTATCTTAAACTAGCATATACCTAGCTGGAACATATGGGAAAGGTCGATAGAATGCGGTCAGTAATGGCCTGATTGTTGGTCCTACAATTTCGTAAGACTCGTCTCTGCGCACAACCGATTCTCCTTATATGAAATAGTTTCCCCTGAGTCGCAGCCGCCTGCCTGAACCGACCTTCATTCCATGAGTCACAATGACAAGCAGAGGTATGCGAGCTGGTAATGCTTTCATCATAGCCAGGCGTCATTTCGTTGGTTGACATACAGTCGACTCCCATCTCCCAATCTGCATTACAGTGAGTATGTAGTGCTGCCCTCATATACGCATGTCTAAGTCAGCAAACTCGCCGGCGTTATTACTATCTGCAGAGTCTTCATAACTTGCGATATTTATAGATTGATCTTTTAAAAAAAACTGTGCGATTCAAGTCAGTGATTTTGTGGTGTTTTCGACCACTTTTTTGACCAGAGTGAATTCTGCTATCGTAATTTCGATTATGCCTTACTAGTTTGGAAATAATCTCTGGTATTTATCTTCATCTACTAGGATACGTGTCTTTGATTCCCATTTTAATTGCTAGACCTCAGTGAAGTACGTACGGCACTGTTTCCTATATTTTTCGCTGAAAACCATCAAATTCATGTGATATTGATTATTGATCTAAAGTCCAAAGAGAATGCAACATTTTGATCAAAGATTTTGGACCCGCTGAGCCAGGTGAGATCTGTTTATCGTTTGTCGTTGAATATGCCAAACAGCATTGCATGAAGCTCCCGTTATTGCTAAATAAGAAGTTTCAATGTAGGGTTTGAAGATGTGCCTTTGGCTTGACTTGTAGGGTTATGTATTATGGTGAGGAAGGGGAACCAGGGAGGAGAACTGATGTGTTGATGGTTACGAGGCTGTTTAGCTCATATTTTTCTTTGGAGTAATATGTGTCATAATCCGAAACTGCTTCATCGGTTTTCCAGAACAAGCAGGGGCGGTGATGAATCGTAGTGTAACGGTAAAAGACATAGTGATAAAGATATCAAGCATGCAAACTAATAAGTAACACGAGAAAAAAGAGCTTGAACCAAAAACACTTTGGCATGGTTTATTCACTGACTTAGTCCTTTTCATTTTAAATATTTGTTAAGTTTGGACTAAGCTGTCCGGGTCCAGGAGCTGGCTATAGCGTAGGGAGAGCAGTAGAGTAGATTATGGTTCTAACTACCGGTGAATTGTTGAGTCCGAGGTTGGAAGGTTTTGTGTAAGAATTTTCGTAAAAGAAACATGCCTTTGTACGGTACGAGCTATTCAAAAATGTAATATTAATGAAATGAGGTTTATGTTGTCAGCTACGAATTCTTATTCTTAAATCAAATTAGATTGAATGTGTTACAAAGCAGTGGGTTGCGCTGCATACAAGTTGTGAGAGCAATTTTTTTATCCATAACAATACGTAAGTTTATTCATTGTTTAATTGCTGTCTTGTGTTACGTTTTTTTTTTTTTTTGTTTTTTTTTTTTTTTTTTTTTTTTTTTTTTTTTTTTTTTTTGAGAGTCGATCTTAATCTATTTGTTACATGTGTGTCCACTACGCTGCACGAAAGAAGAAGATAACAAAATTTTAAGAAGCTATAAGATGGCGTATTAAACGCTATCCAGGAATGTTTAGAATATTAAGACTCAATAACTTGCGAAATAAGACAACTGCTTGGCATAGTCGCGTAGAATGTCATTAAGACTCTGGAGCAGATTGTAATGTTCGTACCAACTTCTTCAAAGGAGCAACGCGAATTCGTTTACAAACTTGTGTGTTTTCAAATTGTGTTTGTCAAGAGCCACCTGACTCTGCTGTTCATTATAATGTTCTTAAGGGAAAAGTTGGCAAAAAAATCTGTTCATTGATTCGTAACAGTAGTAGCATGGCTGATAATGAAACGTAGATATATGTAACAACATTTCTATAAATTTTATGATGGCTCGGATGTCGCTATAGAAATTATCTGATCGAAGTGTTTCTTTTCTTTTTAGAAAAGAGATTGTGCATAATTCAATTAGATTCACCGTATTAAGAAGTTTGAACGATGCGATATATAAATGGAATAAATGTAATATAATGTGTTATCAATAAAGTAGAATAGATAACCCACAACTTTATTGTGTCTGTGGTTGTTAATTTCATTCAGGATTTGCCATTGGCCTCTGCATTTCTTTCTTGTAATTGTTTGATATACTCTATTTTTCCATTCAAAGCAGTAATATATCCATATCTAAAATAGAGACAGTTTCGTAATTAAAAAGTTAAAACCGTTAAGTCACCTCATCGTAAAGTGTGGTAGTTATCATGCGGATGTGATAGGAATAGATAAGTAGTTTTTGCTTTATTTGCATTGCGCATTGTCATCGTTCTTTGCCCGTCTCTCTCTCTCATCCTCTCCTTGCGACCTATCACTCTCCACTATTGGCTCGATGATTGTGAGCAATGGAGGATATTTGCTGTACGAAATCTCAGACTGGTGGTTGAATTAAGGTTGTCAGAATACTATTGAATTGTAAGTATAAAGCATAGTTTTGCTCATTGGTTTTAGTGTAGTTTTATTCGTTGCCTGTGATATTATTTTGTTTTTTCATGCTATTCGGAAAAGAAGTGATGATATCGATTTGCGCTTTTTTCATGTTAAAATCCTGTTGCTTGTGCATCAACTGTACGGGTAGAGATATGACTTTTAATATATATACTTAAGCTACCAGGTGAAATTTAACATATGTGCATTGTTTACCTTTACAGGCTAGAGTCATCTGCAGATCATATTTTGAGAGCCAACCTGCAAGGAGGGTCGAAGCTGGACCGTGTGTTGTCTAAGTTCTTTCAAACCAGAACGCCCACAATCGGTATGGTGAGGAAGGAGAAAGGAAGATAGGGAGAAGGCCAAACAGGAATCTAGTTGATATGAGCTCACTCCACTGTCAAGACTACGTGTATTGGGGATTCCGACAGTGGGAATGACTTAAGATTAACCGTTGAAATTTTTGTTTTTTTTGTTCTTACGTGGATGACTTATATAACGTGATTTCTATCGCAAGTAAATATAAAGAAATTCTGGAAATGCAAACTGTTGAATTCACAACTCTAATCACGTGGCGGTGTGGTTCGGGTAGGTGAATTTTTTTAGATCTTGAATTAAAAAACTTGGTTATAAAGCTACTGAGTATACTAACTATATTAATGAACAAATGGGTGTAGTAACACAAATGATCACCCCCATGGTGTGGTGTACTTTTTTTTAAGTTTGGACGCGGTTTTAAATACCGCTACGGGCCCTGATGAAAAGCTTGCGGAAAACTCACAACGCGTATTAGGGGCCCGGCTGTGAGAATGGCCAAAAACCTGTTAAGGGCCCCCTGATGTGATTGTATCACGAGGGTAAAATTTATTTTAAACGCTTCAAAAACGCAAGATTTTATCTTGGAATGCCAATTTTGTTCCAAGCAAGCTTGGGTGTAGATACGTTTTAAAGAAGAGGGCGTGAGAAAAATATAATAAAAACGTCACAAATGATGGCTGCTGTGTAATTCCATTGTGGTGCAGAGTGTCACTACACCGGGTAGTTTGTAATGCCCTTAAACTACAAAGCACATTCTATAACAATTGAAGTCGCCCAGTGTAGATGCGGGACAATCGTGCTTTCCAGGTCTAGGGTATATTAAATTGCACTACGCACAAAGGTGGCCATTCAGGCACCACTTGTGTCCATAGTAATCCTCGCCGAACCAAATGATACTTGGGGGGGATTAAATAAGTAGAGGGGTT
>CAJQUW010000440.1:0-74728 GCA_907163375.1 Prostheceraeus crozeri | reverse complement strand
CCACCGGACCATCTGTTGAGAGCGTGAATTAGCCAGGAAGGCACTGCTTTAACGCAGGCACGTGGAGGGCGGACTGCTTTCTGCAATCACTTAATACCGCATCCGAGATTGAGGCGCTTCACGCAGGCGCTACTCATTACATGTTTAGACAAGTAACCTGGCAATTGATAAATTTATCAAATCTCAACAGATATTAACAGAGCGGTATTTGCATGCTCTCATTGCAAGAATATTGATACACAACATTGTGGTTTGAATGAAACGAGTCCATTTTCGTTGTGATTGCATTCGCCAACTTCTAATTTTTGTAGTAGACTCTTACGTTAACATCAAATGATTCAAATTGTCCTTTTACATTGTATTTTACAATTTTTTGGATTCTTTTTTCCTCCACTCGGTAATTTGATGTCAATTGACCTTTATAATAAAAAATGACATTCGTTTTTCCTCCTTTTTCTTCGGGTTTGAAATCTTTTTTCAGAATAATTTTGTATCTGTTCATCAATTATGCTCATGGGATAATGGCTGCTGGTAAGTATCCCTTTAATCTTTTCTATCTCCTCTTGAAAAGATGTCCAGTCTGAACTTATATGTAGAGCTCTATGGAGATAACTTTTGATGACTGAAATTTTTTATCGTTTTGTTGTAAAGAAGTGAAGTCCAGACAAGTATTTGTTGCTGTTTCTTTACGATATATAGAAAAAGTCAAAGTATTACTACGCTTGACGAACACATCTAGAAAAGAAATAGTTTTAGTTGTTTCAATTTCGCAAGTAAAGTCTAAAGTAGAATTTGTTTTGAATCGATCAATAAGTTCATGAAGCTGTTTCTCATTTTGTACAATAGCAAATGTATCATCAACGTAACGGTAATAGGCAATTGTCTCTGAATTATTCAAAACTCGATTTTCTATTTCGCTCATGTAAAAATTGGCGAATGTCGGTCCTGAAGGTGACCCCATAGACACTCGATCAATCTGTTCATAGAATTCATTTAACCAGACAAAGGGGGTTTCTGTTGTACAAATTGTGAGTAATTATTTCATAGTCTCTTCAGGAATTGATGGTGATGTCAGAGTGGGATGATGATATACATTTTTCAGTACTATCTCTGTCGTTTCAATAACCGGAACGTTAGTAAACAAACTCACCACATCTACCGACCCATGATATAAGTGTCAAGATTGTTCAACGGTTTAACTTTTGCTACAAAATCAAAAGCAGAATCAGTGATGAAGTCTTTGTTATAATGCGGTTTGATGATATTATCCAAATGCCGACTAAGCTCATGTGTGACCGATCCGACCATCGAAATGATTGGCCTCAACGGTGGATTTTGAATGTCTTTGTGATTTTTGGGTAGCCCGTAAAGAAATCCTGGTTTGTAATATCCACATAACTTTTTCATTTTAATAGAATTTCTCGAATTCTCAATCATTGCATTCACTTCTTTTTTAATTGACTCTGTGGGATTAGATTTCAATTTCTTGAACTTCGAGGAGTCATTGAAAACATTATTGAGTTTTTTAACATAATCATCACGATCCGTAATTACCGTGTTTCCTCCCTTGTCGGCTTTCTTTATCACTAAATTTGTATTCTTTTTCAGATTTCTCAGAGCTTTTTTGCTCACCTTTTGTAAGAGGATTTTTGCTTCTATCATTAGTCTTGGTATACGCGAAGCTTTTTAGATCTCCTTTCAGTTGATTAGGATTTGAAATTTCAATTACGTTCTCGAATTCTGTTCTTTTTATATCAGATAGATTTATATATGTATATGAATATATATGTTATATATGTATGATTTATATATATATATATAACTAGGCATTTGGCTAGTTCCTTTCTCATTGCTGATAAATTTTCTTTGTTATTATTGATTTCGGTTTTTATCAGTTCTATTCTGAAAGAGTTTGTTATTTCTTCATCTTCTAGTTCTTTCTTGTGTAACTTAATTTTGGTGTACTCGTACTTTGGTAGAATATTGTTTTCTTTACATATTTGGTTAAATGTTAGATCATGATCGATTTTAATGCATTTTTGGTATATTCTTTCTGTTTTTCTGTAATGTTCCTTTTGAGTTGCTGTTAAATTTTTGTGGACAACTGATGAATGCCATTTCATATGTTAAGATGTCTATAAGGTTGAATTTTAAACTCTTGTTATATAGCATGTCATAATTTTGTTAATGAGCTTGATAATGGACCAAGAAGAGTCCGAAACGTTGCAAAATATACGATTCTACGCTATTAAATGGTATTACCAAAAATACCCAAAGTATACCAAAAATGCATTAAAATCGATCATGATCTAACATTTAACCAAATATGTAAAGAAAACAATATTCTACCAAAGTACGAGTACACCAAAATTAAGTTACACAAGAAAGAACTAGAAGATGAAGAAATAACAAACTCTTTCAGAACAGAACTGATAAAAACCAAAATCAATAAAAACAAAGAATATATATATATAATTCCGAATGAAACTGTTCAATAAATTTTTCGTTGTTCAAGTTCTTGTCATGTAGTCTCATGTTCGTATATTTTGGTAATAATTGATTTTCTTCACAAATGTTGTTGTAATTGATAGCGAAAAATATATCTATGCATTTGTGTAAAGATCTTTCCGTTTTTCTGTATTGACTTTTTTCTTCTGGTGATGGTGTTCGCAAGAAAATAAAAGAATGTTATTTTATAGGAAAATAATTCATGTCGCTACGCGTCCATTTTAAAGCTCACAATGACTTCAAAAATATTGCAAATGAGATTTAAATGAAAATCTCTGATATACAAATCTCTGTAGATATATGTAATAGATATGTATCTATTCTACTTACCCGTCCGTTTAGATATAAAGAAACAAGCACGTATTTCTTGAAACTTTCAACCATAATTTGACTGATACAAAGGGAAGGAACGTATAAACTCTGCAAAAAGGGAGTACATATCAAAATTTACGCCTGTTACTTATTGTTGACGTTATTAGCATTTTGTTTCTAATTTAAAAATCCAGATATGATTTTCATATATGCAATATTCAAAATCTGATGCCGTATACAAATAAATCAACCAGCCTTTTGAATGATAATATATACAATAAAATAGTACAGAATAGAATGTGCATATTTCATTACCGCAATATAAATCATAACCACACACGGTGGGTGTAACTGCAAACATAGAAAAAAAACGGAAGCATGTAAAAAATATGTTCATGTAGTTTTTCAATGCAAGCAAAATCAAATTAACATGAAAGATGGAAAATCTAAAAAGCGAATCTTATATACAACTACGAAAAAATAGTCATCAGCTATCATAGGTGACTAAAATGCACTATGGTATGCTTACAATAGAATTTCGAGGAGAAATATACACCATATTGATATGTACATAATAGTCAAATAAACAAACTTTCGCAGTTGGCTAAAAAAATTCTGGTGAATGTGCTGAGTATAACTTCACCGACTTCTGCATGTGATGTACGCTATAGAATTAGAGTACACATTTATTTGATGCCAAATCAATTATTTCTGAAATTGTGTTGTCTCATCTAGCGGAGTGCATCGGATCGGATTTGGAGACTGAGTCTGATCCGACGTCTTGATTTCAAAATTCGCATTCGAAGTGCACGTGATGACACAGATATCAGATCGAAATTTAGAATTGCAACTCGAGCACGTCCAAAAAATATTTTGTCAATTCTAGAGGCCTTATACATCAAGTAAGAGAAGCCTGTATTGTGTGCACAAAAGGAATTAGTTTGACAGCTTTCTCTACCATGGTGAGCTTTATTTATATAGTTTTGTAGCTTTTCTGAACTATGTCAATCAGCATTTGTCCTCTTCCGCACACCTTGATAAGACCAGGCGAAAGATCTCGGTGTTGACGGTATCTTCTCTTCAACTTTAAACACAATGATTTCGAAGAATTTTGTGACACTTTCCCTCTATAAAATAACAACCAGATTCAAATGTCTTATGAATTCACATTGGTTCTCCTGAAAAAAAGAAATAAGTCAGATAACTATCATAATAGAGTAAGTTGCGAATAAAATGACATCGATGATAATCATGAGATGAGGTAGCCAAAGCTGACGGTACATGCTGTCTGATTTCGGCCAACAAAGAAACACATGCCTACACAAAAATTCGAATGAAGAATTATTTCAAAATAATGATCGGCACACCGACCGGAAAGTCCTCTCATGTAGCTTAATGCTTAAAAGAATTTTCAATTGAACGTGGACGCTCCATCCACTCCACTTCGTGCAGTGCAAAAGGAAGAAGTTGCCTATGACAGTCTCAACAGTAATCAGTCAACAAATAATAGCAAACCAGTGGATACAATAACAGACTCACATGAAAATGTAGTCATTACTGATCAGCACTCAATAGATCAACAAGAAATGCTCTCCAATGGGCACTTAAATCTTGATTATGAACAAGCAAATGGAAATCCGCCTAAAAAGGCAATGATGCCAATCTGCAAACAGTGCATATCAGATGGGGCACGAAGAAAGGAAAAGATGAAATTAGGTCAGCATTACAAGCGGCATTACAGATAACAAGATAGAAAAAGAATATATTCATTCCGACCAGAAGTAGAGTCAGCAAAGGACTCCATAATAGAAACAACATGGATCATTAACCTTTTTGTGGCGAAAGCTTCATGGGAGAGCATTGCGTCATTAATGCTGCGTGTTTTCATACCCATAATGCTACAAATTCCGTCTAAGAAATCAAAACCGAAAGAAAACATGTGATACTTAGCTTCGAAATTAGAAAAATGGAAAAGAGGTGTTATCAATTCTTTACTGTTTGAAGCAATGGAAATTCAAAGAAGATTAAAAATGAGCAAAAATGAAGATTTTGCAGATTGATTCAAAAGGGAAAAGTTTCTCAAACGATGAAATACGTTAATTCCGAAGATTCTACAAATGGAGTCATACAAGTGTCCCCTGATGTCAAATCAAGTTTACTTTATAAACACCCGAGTGACACCCAAGCAGATTCGTCAATCAAACTGATTGAACCTCTACAAAACCGAGAGTCTGTTATTGTTGTAGAAATAGATGCATCACTTTATCTGTTTGGAAGCTCCCCATGTCAGATATTTGACACATTTGCACCATTAAAAAAAGCAGGGTCTTCGGAGCGCTTTCGACGACGACCGTCACCATGGCCATGGCAATGGATTATGATGTTTATGGTGGCCGACGGTCGTCGAAAGCGCTCGCGCGAGACCAGCTAGTTTTGCTGTGCATTAATGTGTCAAATATCTGACATGGGGAGCTTCCAAACAGATGCATCACTTGTAAAAACTGCTGCTCGACGTATCCAATGTCGAGCTGGTCCGACTATCATTGATGCTGAAATTTGGCAGTCGATTTTATGCTCAAAAATGTTCGGCAATGCTTCGACAAACCTTTGCCAGACAGTTGCAGATTTGACAAAGAGACTCTGTAAAGAAGATATACAACTAAATCCAGAATTCTTGACAGTATTTCAAGCATGTCGTCTTGTAGCCCTAGATAAGAATGCGAGAGGCATTAATAGCATAGGGGAAGCTCTTCGTTGCATTACTGGCAAGACGATGACATGGATTGTCAAAACGGACATAGAAAATGTCACTGGCCCATTACAGACATGAGCTGGAATAAAGTCAGGTACCGAATCCGCTATTCATGCTACCAGACAGACAACTACAGACTAGGCAAATTTTCAAGAAATTGTAACCCTGAAGACATTTTATGTTTAATTTTTGGCAGATAGTGGATTTGGGATTTTTTTTAGCATGCTGATTCCGAATTTGCTGCCTGCCCGACGTGAAAACAACTCCTTACACCCGAAAATAAGAAATTTAAAATGCTTCAAGAAATATTTAAATGAGTTATTTTAAGGAGGATATTATCATCTGCTAGTTATTTTTTCAGTATTGTGGTGAGGTTTTCAATCAAACGAATCACTTTTTCACTACTGATAAATAACATACCTTTACTTTGTTACAATTAGAAGTCATGATATAAGTAGCATCATATGAAAAATGAAGAATTTTGATATTTCTAAAATTATAGAATTTCTTTAATTTGGTTTTTTTGACTTATCAAGATATCGAAAATTTATGAGGATATCAAAACAACAAATAATGCAATTGCAGACAGTTAACAATCATCCGTTGAGCCCGTAAATGCACATCTGTTAATATACATGTACATGCAATAGAAACTAGTCAACTGAAAATATGCCGAAATGCCTAGAAATGCACTTTGTATTATGCTACAAGTAGAATTATTCGTACAAGTAGAATAGCTATTCGAAGAACGTATATTACGTTGAAAAGTCATAAAAATCATTTCTTACTAGGAAAAGCATTATCATCGTCACTGTCAAGATAAACACTGATCCTTCTTTTCATGAACTTTTGAAATAGTCTGTCTGATTCCAGATTTTTCACACCCATTAGTTTCGACATTCCATTCAGAAGAACCTTCAGATCTGCATCCGCATCCTTCAGACTTTTCAGAGTCTCGTCGTATCTTCCTGATATGAGTCACTTCGTTTTATCATGATTTTCTGCTCATTTTGTAATGCTGGCTTGTACTGTAAGTTGGTTTGTACTACTTTAAGACTTTTATAAGCTTTTTTGGGACATGCCTTTGGTCGTGGGTTCGCCTGCTGCTGATCGCCCAAGATGTTAAAGGAACCGAAAGGAAATTTAGGCAATTGATCAGCTTGCTGATGAGACCCGTGCATCTTTGTAGGGTAAACTCGGCTAATTGGGAGGCACCTCTATTTTGGAGGTATTTAATTTGATCTAATAATTTTCTTGCCTAATGAAATCCGATATCTTACGCATGGATACCTAATATGTAGTATGTAGGTAATATGTAGGCCTACGTCAATCATGTTAGAATGATCAAAAATTCTACAGCGAAAGTGATGTTACACGATATTCATTATATAGATAAACATAGATGTGATAAAAATTCGCTGTTCATGCATACACATCGTGGAAAAGTCAACAATTTCTCAACATTTTGTGATATAATGCCGACAGACTGAACATTATTGACTGAACATTTGTTGCAAGTTAGAAACCTAATGCAAATCAAACTAGATCAAAATACAACTGCCTGCTAGATACTCGGCTAATTCTAAATTAATCTAATTTAATCTAATTAATATAAAATTAATCTAATTCTAATCCAATCTAACATTGAAAAGCAAGTATTCTTTCATTACTTGGCTGACAATGGATCGGTAAACACGCATTGCTGCTGCTAAGAAGGCTGTAACAGTGAACAGAATATCAATCTATAAAGCCTCCAGGCAAAACGGCATTCTCGAGACTACATTCAGAAGACATGTCAAAACTTCGATCAATCCTAATCAAGGTAACCCACGATCCGGAGAGCGGGAGTTAATGAAATATTCGACGGATATGGCTCGCTTAGGGTTCAGAATGAAAACAATCGATATGATTCGTTTTGCGGATACTATGGCTGGAAATAAGTTAAATTGGCTGGAACTGGAGGACCTCTTTCAAAAGGGGTGACAATATTTCAGTGCGAGCGCTCGAGCCAGTAGCCCACCATCGAGAAACGATTGCGAAACGCGTTATGATGGACGACTTCTTCGACAAGAACGGAGCTTAGGGAGCCGAACTGCATCTGGAAGATATGTCTCATCTCATAGGCCTATACAATCCGGATGGAGCTAGACTTCAAATGGCGGGATGATCTAGGTGCCTGATGGCAATCAAAAATAAGTAATATTCATGGATTATTGTGCTGACAATTTCTATTCTGAAGTTATGGAATATTCAGTTGAGATTCAAATTATCGACACAGGCCTACTACTCATTGGCAGCATCAATTATCAAGATTAATGGTAAAACCTTATTGATATGTTGAATGAACGAAGAAATAATTATGATACCAATCTCATGGTAATTCCTTTCATGTGTGCACTATATAATCAAATACTGCCACCAAATTGAAAGAGTAGGCTATACCATCGAATTGGCTTTAATTAGAGTTTACCGTCAAATTGCCAGAGTCAGCTATCATTTTTCTGATTGGCTTTCTTTATGCAAATGAAACAATTGTGTGTTAGTCATAAGTGGTTCCCTGAACTACGCTGGGGAGTAAATATAGCTCGATCGAATGACGCATACCTGTATTATTTCGTTTTATTTTTTTGAAAAAGATTTGATTACCAGAATCAGCAACGAATTAAGCTGATTCAATACATACAATGAATTTATACATGATGCATACAGCTATTAATACAGATTGTGTTCGAAAATTCAGGTGATTCTCAGAAAGAGATGGGCACGAATTTCAGGAAGTCCAATTATCGTGTCTACACTCAATTTTCGTGTATTCGTGCCCACTTTCGACAAATTCGTGCCCGGGCACGAATTCATGCCCAAATCTGACCACTGTATTGGGCAGTTTTCTGAAGTACTTAAGAGCTTATTTTTGATTACACAAACAACATCCTTGACACTCTTATTTTCCAGAAAAACATTCAATTCACCATGAAAATTAGACTTCCATTACAAAAAAATCAATTAAATAAATACTGTAATATAAAAAGAAAAAATTGAAAAATTATCTTTTTTAAAATTTGCCCTTTAGTGTACTGACGTATTTCAAATTTATTCAAATACAGCAGATGTTTGCTACTTATTCGAGTCAGAAGTCGAGCACTTATTCGAAAAGAATCGTACTTTGCGGCATATTTAACCTGGGGCATCGAAACTATATTTTATCTGAGCCCTTCAGAAGTGTCTGCGGCACGAAGCGCCGGCTGTTTTTAAAACATCATTTTATATTAAAAAACCGGTCAATAAATCGAAGGAGAGAATATTGGATTTTCCCTGTCATAATGAACAACCTCCTGTACATGACCATCAACTGAATCGTACTTTCTTCTATTTGGTTAAAAATGTGACATGAAGTTACATGTGTAACGTCGTAACGGAAAAATTACATTGTTCGTCTCACGACCTTCAACCAACCTACAAAGTTTCCAAAATTTAGGTGCAAAGCTAGGCAAGTGATTCATATCACATAATCTATTCAGATCTGCTTTATATTCACAAACTTGTTTAATAGATCATTTTGAAAATCGTAACGTCGTAACGCTTTGCGGTCACACTGTTAAATGGAAGCTATCAGCATCCGAACACTCACGGTATATAGGCAGTAGTCATCGCAGAATTCACAGGCACTCTAGTGCCGAATCGATTCAAAATGTGCCTATTATTTGAACTTTCGCAATATCCTTTAACTTTGATTTGGTTAAAATCTCTGATCATTCAATTGTCCATTCATGTATACCATATATGTACAGGCCGGCCATAAAGTCACGCAGGATGTTCAAAACACCCTGTTCCCAGGCATTCTCACCTATACAAATCCAAATACTGTGAATATATTCTCCTTATCATGGCAAATTGTCTGGCATCTCCCGATACCCCCTTGTACAAAGAACTTCGATAAAGATCTGCCTCAAAACAAGTACTGTATTTACGTCACTCAATCTATCTTCTAAGATATAATTCAACTCTTTATTCAAGAAATAGTGTTCCAGAGCAAGTTTTTATAAGAAAAACAACTTGTATTCTATTCGAAATATTGATTGGTAGCGTTAACAAATAAATGTAGTCAAACAAAATGTGTACAGTCTATGAATTCTCAATATGACGACCTTGGTTAAGTTTCAATTCTTCAAGACGAACCAGAATATTCTCACAGCTTCTGCGCAATTCTGACGGGGAAATGGAGCTCATTTCTTCACAAATTGCCTCTCTAAGCTCATCCAATGTCGTCGGACACCTTTGATACACTCTGTGCTTTAGAGCACCCCAAAACCAGAAATCCGCCGGTGACAGATCAGGCGATCGTGGAGGCCATGGACGATCAAAGCATCGGCTGATAATTCTTGTCCCAAACTGCTGCCGAAGATAATCAGCCACGCACCTCTTTATGTGAGGAGGCGCTCCATCCTGTTGCAAAGTCGTCTTAGAGAGCATTCGCTTTTGTTTCAGCAATGGAACAACATGACTCTGGAGCATAGCAAGATAGGAATCACCGTCAATACTGCGATCAAAGAAGAACGGTGGTAAAATCATTGTTGACGTAAAGCCTCCCCAAACGGTATCTTTTCTGGGTGTAGAGATGATGAGACAGTCACATGCGGATTAGAAGCGGCCCAAATAACACAATTTCTGGTAAACACACAACCATTCAAATAGAAATGAGCTTCATCAGTCCACAAGATCGAATCAAAGAACCTTGGATCACGCTCACACATCTCTGTGAAGAGGTTTGCGAATTGTAAACGCTTTTCATAGTCAGTTTCTTTAAGTTCTTGGACCCTTTGGATGTGATATGGTCGAAGATGTAATCTCTCATGGAAAATTTTCTTGACAGTCGATTGCGGTACTTGAGTGCTGGCTGCGACTCTTGTAGAGCTACACACCCCTAGCGAGTGTCGCTTCTTCAAATCCGTCAAAGTTTCTTCAACTTTCTGAACTGTGTCATCGGAAACTCTTGGGCGTCCACATCGGGGCTCATCTTCAACACTGCCGGTAGTTTCGAAATGTTGGATGAGACGTGAAACTGTCGTTTCACAACAAGGAGGATTCCTGATACCAGTTTCATTTCGAAAAAGTCGTAATGCTTGTTTTGGAGAGCAATTGGATTGATAATAAAATTTCACTAACTTTATACGGGTCGGTAAATCCATTCTTTTGTTTACACGTGTGTTCGATCGGTTCTTCGCCGCAAGTGATGACTATTCAATCTGACTTTCACTGACTTGATTTCGCAGTGAATAATTAAATCAGTTCAACACAATTCACAAAAATGACAGTTGGATCAGATGCTAGAACTTTAATTGAATAAGAATGAAGAGTTGAATTATATCTTAGAAGATAGATTGAGTGACGTAAATACAGTACTTGTTTTGAGGCAGATCTTTATCATAGTTCTTTGTACAAGGGGGTATCGCGAGATACCAGACAATTTGCCATGATAAGGAGAATATATTCACAGTATTTGGATTTGTATAGGTGAGAATGCCTGGGAACAGGGTGTTTTGAACATCCTGCGTGACTTTATGGCCGGCCTGTATATCCA
Source organism: Prostheceraeus crozeri (assembly GCA_907163375.1). Taxonomy (NCBI): domain Eukaryota; kingdom Metazoa; phylum Platyhelminthes; order Polycladida; family Euryleptidae; genus Prostheceraeus; species Prostheceraeus crozeri. The sequence continues at coordinate 63,578 of CAJQUW010000440.1, read as the reverse complement.
TTCATGCATACGGTGACTTGATGAGTAGGCACATATTATGTTGCATTCTAGCTACTTCATTGTAACATGGTTCGCGCGCTTTTTGAAATTAGGTCACACTTGGAACACGTTTTCGAGAAAATTCTAAGACAAATGCTGAGACCAAATGGGCCTAATGCTCATTATCGCAGTATAGGAGTTACATGGAGTGTTCAATTTGACGAAAAAATGTAGGTTTAGTCTAATAATTTAGCAAACTGCCATTCAGTATCATGAAAAATTGTACATATAACTCGGTGGAAGAGTTCGTTCAACAGCATTAAAAATGGATGAGTACTACTTTTACTTTGCACAACTTTCAATGCACAAGTAATATAAGTGCTTAAACCAGTCTATTGTCAGCATGAATTTTTTGTACTTCTGTTCGTTTGCGGTCATCGGCTAGAGCCTAAAATTCTCAGACTACTATTGATGTCTGTAAAGGATGTTGACATTGAATATGCAACCGAGATTACCATTCTTTTAGAATTGCAAATTGAAAAGGAAATTTTAAGAGATGAACGTTTTTCAGAGCAAACGTTTCATAAATTAGTTATAATATCTTAATTATTGTGCAGTTCTGCCCAGTTTTCTGCTTTTATGCACAAAGTGGATGGCATGAAGTGTCAGTGTATATAACTCAGTGGAAGATTTCGTTCAATAGCATTAAAAATGGATGAGTACTGCTTTTATCGATGCACAAGTAGTATGAGTGCGACGCGACGTGGTTTAAGATGCTTTGGTGGACAATCGATCACCGCTACTTGCCTTAATGTCGGTGGTCACGATTATGACGAGTTGTTTATTTATTGATTATAATCGCTATGACAACTGATGTGTGGTGGTGAGGGTTTGATCCTGACAATTGACACAGTCGCATAAGTGGCTCGTAGCTCAATTGCTAGAGCACAGGTCTAGTTAACCTTGGTCGTAGTTTCGAATCCCACCAGCCGCACATCTTTTGCATGGCAATTTGATCTATCGTTGATTTTATTTCATTTTTGCTAAGTGCTACCAGTGGACCTATATCAACAACAACATGTAATACGTTATGTATGCAGACGACTGCAGCGCAAGTTGTAGGCTGGTCCTTGTGTTAGCTGCATAGGCCTACAATCATTTGCGAAACATTCCATGGCAAGTTTTCGAACCCCACTGAAAATCGAGTATCCGAAACGAATTCAATACGTATTACGTTGCGATCAACGGATTAGATTGTATGAAGCTATTCGACTGTTGCGGACAGAAAGTGGGAATAACCATGCGATTCTCCAAGTTTAAGGACCAATCTCGTTGGACATCTGAAGTTCTTGAGGTGTCGACCGAATGTATAATGCCGTTGCTTGCCATGATTCCTGGTTTGTAGATCGTGTCACAGACCGAAATGGCAGCATTACAGCCACCCTGTTCATGAAAAGACAAGCTGAAGGGAAATTCTAATGGGCATCAAGTGAGGACATGGGTGAATTTGATGTCTCCACCATTGTGTGAGTTATGCTGAGTCCAGTCATCGGGGAGAAGTCGAATCATGCATACTTTTGATTCGAATGATTTACTGACCATTGAAAACGTGTTTAGAAACATTTAGGAGAGGCTATGTTTGACATTTGTGCAGTTCGGAAAACATACTCACATATTTTTCGCATGCGTAACGTCGTAACATTGAATAACTTCAATTTACGATTCAGCAGTTGTAGGATAAGATTTCCCTCATGCTAGTCATTAAAGAGGATCGCGTCTAGAACATGTCCACAAAAGAAAGAATGAAAATATCGCCTCAATTCGCATAAAAATAGATATGTGCAACATAACAAAAAACCGAGGCATTCGCGTAACGTCGTAACTTTGTAAAAAAAAAATTTTCGTGCACGATAGTTAACTTTTTGTACCATTCCGACGATGTATTCTTCATTTTTACCGCAAGCTTGATTGGAATCCATTCAGAGTTAATGAGAAATGGCATTACGTCTGATGAAAAGCTAAGTTAAAATTTCATGAAATGCGTGCGAAATAACGTCGTTACGCTTGGAATTACCCTATTACTACTACATGTACTTCCTTTTATATCCAGTCAGGTCAATTATTCCATTAATTGCTATTGGCAAAATGTAGCCGAAATTACTTGTCATACTCTTTTATATTTTTATTCCTTTTTCGTACGGTCGTTTTTTACAGAATGCTCATCCCTAGCACAGTTACGAGTCATGAACGGAGTTAAGGGTTAATCAATGAAAAGTAATAAATTGTATTATTTTAGATAAACATAAATAAGTAAAATAACAGATCTTCTAATCTGATTGAGATGTCACTATCAGAAACTGTTGACACGCTTCTTGAAAGTAGCAGGATTGTATTGGTCAGGGGTCCGGGAAAGTTTTCTGGGGAAGCAGATTCCAAAGCTGTGCCATGCGAACAAAAAGGGTTTTTGAGCGACTGATAACATGTGAGTGCATTAGCTCTGCGCTTACCTCTAGAGTTCCTAGGTATGCGTACGCACTCCAATTTGCTCCAGAGCTGCTTCTACCGAAATAGCATCTGTAGAAGAGAATGAGTGAAGCAACATCCCGTCTCACGGAGAGCGGTTGCAACTCGCTAGAAAGCGCTTCACCCATAAGATTCTTGATACTTTTCTCAACCCGTTCAAGGAGGTTGAGATGTTTGTGGGGCGCCGGTCCACAGATGAGTATGACAACAATACTCCATCAGAGGGCGAATAGTAGACTTGCAAAGATAGCAGACAGCGTTGAGCTACCGAATGTACGGTTTCCATGACAAGTCTTTCGTAGGGTAGGGTAGTAATGGGAAGAAGACCGTTCCAGGACAAGACAAATTCAGAAACATTGGTATTTTTAAAAACGCCTAAATTCATGAATTTGAACCCTTTTTCCCGGTTTTTAAGACCTAAATTCATGAATTTGAACCCTTTTTTCAGGTTTTTAAGACCTAAATTCATAAATTTAGACCATTTAAAAAGTACCATTTCTTGAAAAATCGGTATTTTTAAAAACGACTAAATTTAAGAATTTTGGTCATTTTTTCAGGTTATGAAGACCTAAATTCATAAATTTAGGCGTTTTTAAAAATACCCAATTTTTCAAATTTTTCAAAATCTCAAATTTGAGATTATGACATTTTACACCCCCCTTAAAATCATGACCGTTCCAAGCCACAACATCAAAAAAATTGGTATTTTTAAAAACGTCTAAATTCATGAATTTTATCCATTTTTCAGGTTTTTAAAATATGAGATAACTAAAATTATGTGTCTAAAAATATTTCTTTAAAAATGGAAGAAACAAAAGCAGGGTTCCTACTGGATCTGGGAAACCATTTTCCAGGATATACATTCAAAGAAATTCCAGGATTCATCATAAGGTGTTGGATCTATATCCCCTCGAAACCCATCAATTCTGCTTTTACTGAATTTACTGGCACTGAGGCCGTGAGTAAGTCATGAAACGTCTGCCATTGTACATAATTTTACCTTATCTTTTTTATTACAAGGTGGAAAACTATTGGGAGAGACTTGGCTTCTTTCTTAAAATTTTCAAGATGCGTTATCACCTCCCGTATGCCACAATCAATTAAGGAAATTTAGTTACTTCGCATATATAGGGCCTACATGTAATTTTCAGATCATTTTCGATCGCTATGATATTTCTTCACGATTGTTGATTGTTTTAAGCAACTTACAGATGAAACGAACAAAATATGTGAAATTTGCGAGAACCGTCAGCTCATGCGAAAAAATTGCTGTAGCCCTATTCATAATATGTAAACCATATAAAACAAAAATCATGTTGAGAAAGAATGTACACAGCTTCAGCAGCCCATTGAAAGTTATTCAAAATAAGTATGTCATGAAGATATCCATCAGATCAGAATCAGTAGCCAGTCCTAAGATCAATTGCCATTAGATAAACAAGATCAGCATCGCTAGACGCACGAAAGTTACCTCGATAGGACACCCCAATGCAATTAAAATATTAGTGTATACATCTTACATTAGGACATGAAAAACGAGTCTGTTACTTCATAAAATTTCAATTTTTGTTTTGCCAGAATTATTGTAAAAAGCTTTTCTAGTAAGATAACATCATAAAAAACTTTGTGAGGTTAAAACATCCTCAAGCTTAGTGTTTCATACATACAAATGTAAATTGAGATACACATGGAATTCCTTGAAACAATCATGTAAATATATTCTAATCGCCAATAACGATAACAACAAAAAATGGGAAAGCGAGTTCATCTCCTTCGTACAATGGGAATATAACAAACGAAAATTTAAAGCAATGCCTCAAGAACGAGGACCGTACTTTGGTATACTATCTGAGAAGCTGGGGTGAAGATCATTAACCCTTTCGCACAGTTGATTGATACTCATCGATCAGAGTGCATCAATTTTGCTGATTGGAGCAGCAGAATAGAGGCATGTGGTGACTACTGACTTCACGTAATTTTGTTATCATCTGCCTATTTGTCTACGTAATTTATGGCTTCACAACTTTGATTTGTTTGTAAAAATCGAGATGAATTGACTATAGAAAACCTACAGGATATGTTAAGTTGACATTAAGCCAAGGTATAAAGTATGCATTTCCCTATGATATGTGCTAAGATGGTTGACAACAACGATTTGACAGCAAATGAGAAAGGGTTAATCGATTGTAATTAAATTAGTAGTTGATGCATGCCACTTCGAAATTTGAAATCATGAAACTAAAGCTGCAATTTCGCTGCTTTTAAAGCAGTAGCCTTCTCGTTCAGTTCCTTAATGTGGTCTTGTAATCTTGCACTTTCATGTTCGATGGATTGCAGTTCGATATCCATTTCATTTTTCCGCTTCTTTGCTTCTTTCTCCTTATTCTCTTTCTCATGTTGCTCAATCAGGTGGAGTTTTCGACGTTTTGAGGCATATCGGACGGATTCAACCATTTCCGTCGTAATTGGACTTTGGAGGACACCATTATTCACAGCATTGTAAACGACGCGCTGAGCAATTACTGATGTTTCACTCATGTTTTCCAGAAGTAAATCTTTGTTTATACTGAATCCTGACTCGACTGCAGCCTGTCCATGGAAAAGAATCAGTAACCTCCGAACAATCAGCCATAAAAATTTCCAATTGTGATTCGTTTTGATCAGATTAACATACAGATCATCAAGTCTATCCTCATTCAAGTCAAAACGTTCCAGTCGAGTCCGTACATTTGAGTTTGATATGAAGTCGGCATATTCACTCTTTGCAGAGTCGGCCTCAGAAACAGAAATTAGCTTTTTGTCCAGAAATGAGTTGAGAACAATGTCAAATCGCTTTTCACAAACAATGCTAGTGTTATTACAGATAGTGGATGGAGACAAAGCTGATGCTCCTCGGACCAGCGGATGCTGAAGAGGACTACGTTCAATGATTTTCTGTGCAACACCACATAGAAATGCCTGACATTGTCGGTAGAAGTTCAGCTTTTCCATGGGCTTTGGATTCGGAGGAATCGCGCGTTTCGCTCCGAAACCAACGTCTGTCTGGGTTGCCATTTTCAGGTTTTCATCACTTTTCAGATCGAGTGCCTTGAGTCTCACAAAATTTGCTCCGGCATCAGTCAGCACCTCTGATTTGACGAATCTCTTTAGGACGCCATTTAGCAACGACAACAAGAATGAATACAAAAAAGGGAACATTGGTCTGCCATTTTGGAATCTCCGAAGGAATGGCTCAAAATCATCTGCAATTGTGCGGAAGAAATGAAGCTTCGCTTCTGAAAAGGAGTCAGTGACTGTTTTTTGAACAGTGTCAAATGCTTGAATGTTTGGTTTCGGCTTTACGTGGGTACAGAACTTCTTCACATGTGGAAATATCTCTATTGCCCTTTGACATGCTCCTACATTTTCGGTCCAACTAGTAGCACAAAATTTCTTTGGAAAGTTATTCGAACCTGTTATGGCTGTGTATTCCGCTCTTCGTGCCGGACTTCGTTTCCATAGTTCATAGACAGCCTTCAAAAACGCTTCCACTTTCCAATCTGAAGCCTTGTGTCCATGCTTTATAGCGCCACTAACAACATGAAGACTGCAGACACCTGTTTCCAACAAAGATTTGTCAAATTTCGCCTCGAATTCCTTGAGAAAGTCGCGCATGAATGACAAATTCACTGCCGGACCGTCCATGCTGATTTACACAAGGAATTTCAAATCCATACCAGACGTGCCTTCAATAACGCTTTTCATGAGATCGCTTGATCTACTGTGACCCAAAAAGATCGATGTGAAGTATTCTGATTTGACGTAATTGGAAACGTCATCAAAATAGCGTATCCACAAATCAAATTGACCTTTGTGAATCACTTTATTATGTGCTTCGTCGAACGAAATGGCGAATTCAGCAGCACGTTTGACTCGGGTTAGTGTCTCCTTGTGGAAGTATGGCGCCAAAACGAATGCAATGCTATATGCAAGCTTGTCTTCAGTCATCGAATAATCTTCTGCAATCCTGCTGTCGGAAAACATTGCCCGAAATATGTCCCCTTGGTCATCCGAAGAATGATGAGAACGATGCTTTTTAACGGAGTCCATAGCCCAAATGATTTCTGCTTTAGTCACTTCAAATTTATGAGCTGCGCTCTTTCTCCACTTATCTAATGCAGATACTGATGCAGTTGATGAGGCTAAGGAATTTGAAGCTTGAGGGTCATCTACCATTTCCTGATCTTTCGTAACATGTCGATCGCTCGCTGTCGATTGCTGAGAGCAGACTGTTGATTGCTGAGAGCTCGCTGTTGATTGTTGGTTTGTCGATTGGTCATTGGTAGGCTGTTGACTTACGAATTCACGTTGACGGAAGAAAGGGGATTTCATCATGTTTTTCAACTTTGTATTTTGACCAGACTGCTTGGCATGACTGCTCACGGCACTTCTCCCCATATTTCCTACATCGAACGATTTGCTACATGCCTTACAAAATGCACGATGAGAATCACCATTAACTGGGCGTAACCAAGAGGTGTCCATTCAGGATGAATTTGTGAGTCAATCCAATCTGATTGAAAGGTTGTTTTACCCATCTAAAACATAAAAATGTCAAAATTTAATGGCTTCATAAAAGCAAATGTTTTACGAACATAAAATTTCATGCAAGGTAGATCTTAAGAATAGACATTATCACTGAAGAATGAATGAACAGCAAGGATAAATGTGCACGAGTATCTAAAAATGCATTAAACAACAGCCGTATGATAACTACTGCGTGACAAAGTATACGTCGTACATGTACATGGTCAATACGGATATTCGTCTGTGATAGAGGTTCATCACCATGTGTAGTAAGAAATATATATTTTTAGAAATTATGGCCGATGGCTTATGGTGATAAAGGGATTGAATAGTCTCAATGAACAGTAGTCCATGTTTTTCTGCCACTCATTATGCAATAACTAGAGAGATACGAGTACGTGCATAGGCTGGATTAATTTCATACGTTGTGATGCAAACTGATCAGAGAACGAAGCGATGTAACGCATGCGGATCATACTTGAATTTTTTTCAGCAGTAGAATATTTTAGAGGTTCCTTTCGTAAATCTGAGGGCCATTGCAATCTATGCCATCATACATTTCTGAGCCCATGATTTCAGAATTAATGACTACGGTACCAAAATTAAGTGGTGAAAGATCAAAGTTTATTTGAGAATGCAAGGGATAAAGTAGCAAAAACATCGTTAAAAATAAAAATTCAATACAAAAACAATTTCATCATCAACTTTTTTTTACTGAAACCGTTGAGAATTCGGCCCCAATGTTCTTGGGAGTTGTCGACATGCATGGCGGTGACAGTTTTCCTCCCATATACTCAGTGTAGGAGGATTCATCGAGGATGACGCTCCCGAAGAGGACCACGAGAACTCTGCGGGTTTCTATTCGTACATCAGACCGGATATACGCTGAATGCCACCGCGTCGAGCTAGATGACGAATAGCGTGTTGTACTTTGTCATGACAATTGGCGCCACCTTTTCCAAGAATTATGGCGCGTCCAATTCAATTCATTTTATCCGGATAATATATATTTTTTCATTTACTTACTTGTCAATGATGTTAATATGCGAATCGAAAATAAGCTCTCAAAAATTGTGAGAAATTGTCCAAAAATTCCAGCTCAATTTGGTACATGAGGCAAACATTCAACGATGTATGAACAGTCAAACGCAACGAGTAACGAAGGCATCAAAACAAAATATAGAAGTCTACATACTTTAATTCATGGAGTAGCCAGTCTACACATCAAATCAATTTGAATGAACAATGAGTCTGTTAGTATTTCAGTCAGTCAAGGGTTCACGTAATTTCTCAGAATGCATTCGCGATTCAAAACCAATCATCATAAGAAGTCATCAGGTTGACTTCGAATATTAACCGAATCCCCCTAGTTCAGTCATTCAGACTTAGAAGAGCCTTCAATAGTTATTCATTCCTCTCCAACGCACATACATCTACCTGGAATGGGAACAGTGTACGAGTAAAGAATGTAAGAAAATGCTGCACATCATGAAAAAACATTTTCAAGTTTGGAATGACAAAAAAAGTCAATTCGTCAGAACATAACTTTTTTACTGCGGCATCATTTATTTTTTCAATCAACATGCAAATGAGTTTGACTTCAAAGATAAAGTAGGCCTATGCTTGACTCAAATCAACTTTTCCAGGCTATTTCCAGGCTTTCCAGGATTTCCAGGTGCCGGTTTCATTTTCCAGGATTTTTCCAGGCTTTCCAGGCTTTCCAGGACCGGTAGGAGCCCTGAAAAGTGGAAGAAACAAAAGTGGAAGAAACCGCAAGAATATATCCTTCATTATCATATGAACGTAGTTCTACTTTAATGGACATTGAAAAAATGAATAAAGAAAAACACAAAGATGGAGTTAGGTATATGAAAGATAAGGAATCTCAATTATTATTAAGATTAGAGCATTATAAAAAATTAAGAAAGAGATGGACTAAAGTTAAGAATGTAACACAAGGAATTGGCATATTCTTAACAATAAGTTTAAGTGCTTTAACAATTGTTATATCTTCAGGTGTTTTAGTAATTCCAGTAGTTGCTACAGCTTTAACAGGTACGGGTGTTTTTGCAACTTCACTTGTTACAATGTTAGAAATATCTTTAATATCAAAGAAACGAAAATCATTAAAAACTAAGCATATACATATTAAAGAAGTCTATGACAAATTGCATTACTACTTTCAAAGAGTATGTGATGATTATGTTATTACGTTAGATGAGATTGAAAAATTTGATCAAATAGCTAATGAAGTAAATCAAATATCATTTCAATTACAGTCAGAAAAAGTTGATGATAAGAATAAACAGGATGGCAAAATTTCTAGTGATGGTGAAATTTCTAATGAAGAAAATGATAAAGTTTTTTTAGAAGAGCTAAAAACTTTAAGCGAAAATTTAAGCAAAACTTTATTAAACAAAACTTAAAACGAGAAACCTTTAAACGAAAAGATGACAGACAACAAAGCAATAAAAAAATAATTTGTTCAGTAAAATGTTTTTGCTGTATTCCAATGTTACCACAAAATTCAAATATTATATTTTAAAAATGGATAAAATTAGAGCTGATAATTTTAAAAGAATAAAACAATTAGAAGAGTTAATAAAAGAAAGAAATGTTATGAAAGAAAATCATCTTCAGCATAGAATGATAAAAGCTGGTATTCAATCTGATATGTTTGAAAAAATGCAGCAAACCGAGCAAGTAAAAACTGATTTTGAAAAAACTATGAAACCATTTAAAACTCTTGAAAAAGAAAGTACAAATAATGATAAACAAATTGATATAACAGATCCAGAGCACAAAACTATATTAGATGACTATGGATTACTAGAATCAAACATTAATAAGAAATTACCAAAATCTATGCAATTTGAACATTATATTTCATTTATAGATGGAAAAACAATACCTAGATTTTATCTCGGACAAAAAGAAATATTTCCACAACCTTTTCGAGGTTTAATTTTTTCACCAGAAAAACCTCCTTTTTTTAGTTTAGATAGAAATTTTGTTGATCTTTTAAGAGGAGCAGATTTAAAAAATTATGCTGTAGGAGATCTCATAAAATATAAAGCTATGTTAGATAGAGTTGGTGCAGCAAAATCTCTTAGATGTTATAAACAATTAGAAAATTTATTATCAACGGGAGTTAAAGTAGGGAAAGGTTTTAAAACAGAAACAACTGTATTTTTACCAGATGATCCACAAGAATTACTAAATAGATTAAATATTTTAATATCGGCAATAAAAGAAGGACATAATTCTAGTTTCAATGAAATTCATGCTATATTGAAAAGACTGTTAGAAAAGAAGATTCTAAATGAAGAGGATTATAAAAGTATAGCTGAAATATGTTGTTTCTAATTTTTATAAAAAATATCTATTTAAATTTTTAGTTAAAAAATGTCTTCGAGAGAATTATCATCAGTAGATTTCGACAAACTAATTATCATTTAGAAAATTTAACAGAGATTTTGGGTTCATCAAAATTTAGTACGACGTTAAAAATTATAACAACTACTTCATCACACACTTGTTATTTAGAACCCATTCTACATTTAGAACAAAATAAAAATTATCAAATTGCATTGACTAGTTTCTCCACATTTAGCACTATTCAAAACGTTATCAAAGATGTGAATGACCAATTTAGATATTCTGCTGATAAAGGCAAAACACGGAAAATACTAACTTTTCTTCCTGGTTCTTACGAAGTTGAATCAATATCAAATGAAATTAAGAGACATTTAGGTATACCATTTAAAGATAAGAAACAATTACATTTTGCAGTTGAACCGGTAGTTAATAAATTTTCTCTTACTTTAGACGAAAATCATCAAGTTGATTTTAATCATGATAGATCATTGTCAAAGCTATTAGGATTTAATAAACAAACCTATAGTCAAGGTTATCATTTAGGTGAGAAGATTCCAAAAATAACTAAAATAAATTCAATTGTGGTACATTGTGACATTATTGAAGGAGGATATATAAATGGTAAATTGTCAAACTTAATATTCAGTTTTCCAGCTTTTACAGTAGTAAGTAAAACTCCACTTCTGGACCGCGCAAGATGGCCGCCGTCGCTGACGTCCCCCCCTCCTGTCCGTCGAGTCGATCGTGGTGTGCAGTCGTGTTGCTTCGAGTCTGACGCCCCCCTCCTGTCAGTCGAGTCGGTCGTGGTGTGCCGCCGTGTTGCTTCGAGTCTGACGTCCCCCCCCTCTGGTCGGCCGTCGTAGCGCGCGGTGATGTGCTGTCCAGGTTGGCGTGGTGTGCCGGCCAGGTTGGGAGGGTGGACTGTCGTAGCTCACCAGAAAAAATCCTAAGTGTCAGAGTGGCTTTGTATGGGTAAAATTTTCCAAAGTGTGTCATTTCGACCTGGGACCTTCACCAAAACATTTTTCATCAAATTTCACTGACCCCCCCCCCCCGACAGCAATCTTCTAACTTTGGTTCTAGTGGACGGATTTTGTCTTACAGCTACTCGATTGAAAGAGGAGAAAAAACTGCTCGACGACATTTTTTGTTGCGAGTCAATCGGACCAGCCGTTCAAAAGTTAGAGGTGTTACAAGATTTTAGGTTGGGGCTCGCCTGAAAAAATCCTAAGTGTCAGAGTGGCTTTGTATGGGTAAAATTTTGAAAATTTTCCAAAGTGCGTCATTTCGACCTGGGACCTTCACCAAAGTTTGTTTCATCAAATTTCACTGACCCCCCCCCCCTCGGGAGAGCTAGCTTCGATCTTGGCTTCCAGTGGACGGATTTTGTGGTGCAATAGCTCGTTTGAAAGCTAAGAGTGAGACAAATTCAGTGAAAGAATCGGCTTGTTCATATCTGTCTTCGTTTAGATGTGAGACACCATTTAAGATTTGGGAGATTGGCGAAAAAACGACAGAGTTAGAATTTTGGTCGTTTTGGGCTGTAGCGCCAAAACGAACCATCGGATGGGAAAACGGACGCCAGATTCGGATTCAGCGTGAAATTCTGCATCGCTATGGTGAGTTTCAAGTCAATCGGAGAGAAAAAGTTTCGCTGACGTCCCCCCCCCCGGCACCGATCTTTCAACTTTGGTTCTAGAGATCGTAGAAAGTCGTGCAATAGTTCGTTTGAAAGCTAAGAGTGAGACAAATTCAGTGAAAGAAACGGCTTGTTCATATCTGTCTTCGTTTAGATGTGAGACACCATTTAAGATTTTGGGAGATTGGCGAAAAACGAATAGAATTTAGAAGTTAGAATTTCCCAAGAAACAGCTCAAGCGGGCGAATGAAGGCTTGGATTGGTAAACGGAGGCCAGATTTGGAATCAGCTTGATGTTATTGTCCAATGAGGATCATCATCCAATGAGAATCAAGAATTTCTATATAAATAGCGGGCCTTCCACAATGAGAATCATTCCATCGTTGAATCACACGAGTGACGGACGCACATTTTCTCTCTCTCTAGTTCCCTATTCTATTATCCAACTAAAATGGTAAGTCGCTACTTTCCTCCCTCTCCTCCCTTGAACGTAAACTTAATACAATCTTTTTTCATTTTCAGGCATCTACTCCATCTGCTGCACTAGTAGGACAAAATGGCGGTCAAACGTTACAAGGTCCGCTACGATCAGATCATCTACAACTGAGGCTAGTGGAAGAAACAACCAAGGTACATAATCCTACACCGCTACAGCGTAAATTTAAACACGTCTTGCGTTATGACGATCATAGCGTAGTACTCCAAACGGGAATGCTCCCTTCCACGGATGTCAAGATAATGCACAATCAGTATGGGGACTACATACTGATCCCCGTGAGTCCGTACATTCGCCACCAACTTGATATTATTGAGGAGTACGTGACATTAAATATGGACATTCCTACTCCTCTTGCTCAAGAGTGGAAGGCGAGAGATGACAAGGATACTCCCTATAGAAAGATTTGGGATGGTAATCACATTTGCCTACCGGTATCACATTGGTGCACTTACTATAAGAAGGAGGGAGATCATTCAACATCCATCACATGCGACGAGCTCGGAGAAGGTACTTGGGATATCCTTTTCAAAGTGAATGGGCTATATTATGGTCGGCACAAGGATAATAAAATAGCCTCTCTCTCCATGCATATGGAATCCATCCTATATATTCCAAAAACACCCAACGTGGACGACATAATTGATCAAATCCTTAACAGCAGTGGTACGAAGCGCAAGTCGGAGAAGAATGCTGCATCAAAACGCAAATCAAAGAAGGAGAATTACTAGTCCTTTCCTAACTCTACCCTATGACAATTCGCTTATGTGCTTTGAGTGTCGTAGACGTGGTCTTATTAGATACATTTTACTTCTTCGTTGCCATCATATCATTTGTGTATTTTGTCGTGAAAAGCATCGATGTAATTCTTCATTTTGTAATATGTTATAGAACGTTTCCTTAGATGTGTAAATTTCCGTTTTAGGCTTCTATCATCATTTTTATGGATTGTGAGGGTGAACCTGTACAGGAGCTCAGTGCTATTGCTATCAACAATTGGACATATCAGATTGTTAGTGTCTATCATCAACATGCCAACTGCAATCCCAATGTTGATCAATGGGCGAGAAAACACATTCATGGACTTAATCTGAAATATTTGCAAGACTACGGCTTTTCTTGTGAGAGTGCTCTTCTTACTGACTTTAAACGATGGTTAGCTGCTTTCAATGTTATACGCATCTTTTGTAATAATCCTGGTAAGGAGAGGAAAGTATTTCCCAATCTAATCATTGATGACATTTTCCTCCCGCCTTGGGATAGTAGAGTGAATCAACACTACCATGAAGTCACGAAACGTTTTAAGGATTTGTGTGTTCCTATTTTGTCTGTTCGTTGTAGTAGCTACGTTCATAACCAATGCTTCTTTCCTCCTTACCTCAACACTGCCAAAGTCCTGTATGGTCATCATTGCTCGCTGTATGATAGTTACCAGCTGTATCTATTTCATCTCTTTCAAACCATTGATTTATAATGCATGCTTGTTACTTACTATTATTCAATAAATGTTACTATGAGAAGAGTTGTTTTCATGCAATGGATGGTTTAGATAAAGGGCGATCATGTCTTTCTCAAACGACTGCGGAGCATTACATTTTCATAGGCAAAGTTTAAAAGGAGCTGTTCAAGATTATGTGATAAACTTTCATAAAGATGAGACCGACATCGAAGCAGTGGTCGATGATGCTAGCACTCTATTTCTAGAGTTAATGAATACATTCTCTGATAGCATTGTCATGGCGCGATTAGTTGAGAAAATTAAGTTTAGTCATTTTGGAAAGGAAGAGGTGGAAAGTCGCTCTTTCCATTTTGCTTCTTATTCAATGGAAGTGGTAGATCACCCCGAAGAATTTTTTAAAAGACATATGATAAAAATTGCTGAACGTCTTAACGCATTTAACCATCATGGCAGCAGTCTAGTGATTGAAGCGATTTCAGATATTCACATTCAACTTTCCATAAAGAAAAATTGAAAATGCAGTGGTACTTGATTGTAGCACAACTGGTTTTCGAGCTATGTCTGCTCACTTTCGAAGTATATTCCTTCTGTACATGCGTCTATTATTTAGAAAAGGCTAGCAAATTCATATCTTCAAGAAGACTTGCTATAGACATCAGTAACGGTGAAACTATGTGTTGTGATGTATGTAAGCGAAAGGATGGAAATGAAAAGCGCATCTTCAAGAGATGTAAGCATGCTTTTTGTCAACGCTGTTTCATACGTAATTGCATTCAACTTTGCAAATGTAACCACTGTGATGTTGCTCATTTCGAGTGCCACTTATGCCGCAATAGTTAGTACCTATGCAAATGTGGTAAAGATAGGTTTTAGCAAAGACTAACACGGAAAATGGCGAAACGTAAAAGTCAAAAGTCTTCAAAGTTTTCTTCAGCCATTCAAGCTCTCCGACGAATGAAAGCAAATCAGCGATACAATGCTATACGACATGCTAACGATAAATTCATTCGTGAAATTATTTCTCATGTGAGGAAGTTGAGGACGAAGAAATTAGCGCCAAAACAACGAAAGTTACTTAAGCGATATGCCACAAAATTGCGTTTCATCTCCAATCCTAAAGTCACCCTTCAAAGAAAGAGGAAAACTCTAACACAAAAGGGCGGTTTCCTTTCAGCAATACTTCAAATGTTAGCTCCTGTCGTGGGTAACCTATTGGGTAATATCTTTGGTTCTAAGCGTTAATTATGCAAATGTTGAATCTCAAAGTATTATAATGGATTTCAGACTTCAATGTGATAAAGTTCTGACTGTATCAGGTCCATCTCATGCAGGTAAAACTGTTTTCACGCTGAATTTATTGGATAAAAGAAGGGAGTTGTTTAAGGAACCTATCAATCGAGTGATTTGGTGTTATGGTATTTATCAACCGTCGCTGTTTCAGGAATTCCAAAGTCGCAACTTTATTCGACATGAAGGAATTATTGCAGTGGATAAACTTCAGTCTAATGATGTTGTTGTATTGGATGATTTATTAAAAGAAAGTAAGAATTCAAAAGATGTTACAGATATGTTCACTCGCGCAGCACATCATAAAAGGTGTTTTATCATCTATATCACACAAAATTTGTTTCCTGATGGAAAAGAAGCTCGTACACGAAACCTGAATACACACTATTATGCTATTTTCAAGAATCCGCAAGATAAAAGTCAATTTGAAATTTTAGCGCGACAAGTTGCACCAAGAGGATCAAAAGCCTTAATTGAAATTTTTCAAGCAGCTACTGAAAAACCATACGGTTACTTATTCATTGACTTTACGCAAGAGTGTCCGGAAGAATTTAGATTTCGGAAGTGATATTTTGAAAACTCCCATGATTATCTACAAACTATGAGTTCTTATTCTCGCATGATTGTTATTCCTCAGGATGAATATGTACAATTGACTGCCATGCAGCAAGTAAAGCAACCTCTTGCAAATCAAATGTATAGGAAAGAAATAGATTATCAGCAAAATGTTCACATCAAAGATCCACATCGTGCTGTATTACTACAATCGGAAACTGTTGAGCAATTGAAAAACTTGAAGAATAAGATGCGTGACTCTGTATCGACTGCTACACCTTTAGCATCTCGCGCACATGCCATATCTCTTTTCAACAGTATTGAACCCCATCTCAATGTAAATGATAGAGGAGAAATCATTACAGATGAAAATAAAGTGATTGATGCTTCACGTTATGAAGACTTGATTCAGTATGCGACACGTAGAAAGCGCCGTCTGGGCTATGTTCCACCTGGTTGGTCATACTTTCTTAAACTATTGAAAAAGCATAATGTGCCAAAATTTGCTTTGAATAATGAGACATTGAAAGAACTTGATTCAACAGTGGCTACTGCTCCAATGCTTCAGACGATGAAAATGCCAACAAATTGGTTTAAGGCGTCACCTGCTACATCCCCTCCCACACTCACTAAGCAAACAAGAGGAAGAACTCGACGTAGATCTACATCACCACTAAAACTAGTAAAAGGAAAACGTAAAACAGCTCCTCCCAGGAAATACATGTTCTCAGACTATTAATATGAAGCAGATGTGTTGCTTGCCATGTAATGAACCGCCAGAGGTGAATGTCGTTGTCACTTGCACTTGCTGCGCCAGCTCTCATAATGAAACTCCCAAGCAATGTGAACACGATCGCAAAACCGCTAAAGCTAAATGCTGCAGTTGTTGTAAATGTAGAAAGGCAAGAAAACAAAAAGATGAGAAGGAGGAAAAAGAGTCAGTAGTCATCGGCTGAACGTTTGAAGTCAATCTATTATGATGTAAAACATCCGGCAGGATTTGCATCTATCAAGAAATTATCAAAAGCGAGTGGTCTTCCACAATCACAAGTGAAACGATGGTTAAAGGGTCAGGCTACCTATACACTCCACAAACAAGCGAAAAAGAAGTACCGCACCCGCCATTATATTGTTCATGACATCGATGAACAGTGGCAAGCAGATTTGTGCGATGTCGCCTCCATTTCAAAACATAACTCGGGCAATAATTTTATTTTAACCGTCATTGATATTTTCTCGCGTTATGCGTGGGCTCAACCTTTAAAAACTAAAGAAGGGAAAGGAGTAGCAAAAGCATTCCAAACAATTTTTCGAGAAGGTCGCATTCCAAAAAGAATTCAGAGTGATCAAGGAAAAGAGTTTAAAAATCAGCATGTGAGAAGATTATTTGAGAGGCATGACATTGAGTTGTTTAGTGTAAAGAGTGCTTATAAAGCTGCACTCGTTGAACGTTTTAATCGCACATTAAAAAATCGCTTGTGGCGACATTTTACTGCCAACTTGACACAAAATTGGACAAAGGTTCTACAAGATACACTCCATGCCTACAATCACTCTATCCATCGTTCTATTGGACTCAGACCAGTAGATGTAAATGCTGACAATGTAGATAAAGTGCGCGAATCATTCCAACGTAAACGCACTCATGTGAAAAGTGATGTGAAAATTGGTGATAAAGTTCGTATCTCAAAAGTGAAGAGTGCTTTTGCTAAAGGGTACCTTCCGCATTGGACAGAGGAGGTATTTACAGTATCAAGGATTAATCAAAAAGACTCTCCGACCACCTACAAGTTGAAAGATTACGATAATGAAGAAATTGAGGGTAGCTTTTACCGCGATGAGATTGAGGTAGTCACTGAAAGTGAAACATATTTGGTAGAGAAAATCATTCGATGTAAAAAACGGCAAGGTGAAGAATGGTGTCTTGTTAAATGGACTGGTTATCCTTCAAGTATGAACTCTTGGATGCGTCGTGCCGACATCCTTCATCTAAGTGATCGACAGTGATTCATGCAAAGTTGTAACTAACAATGTTTAGGGTTTTAGCTATGAATCCAACTACCTCATTTTATTCACGACCCTCCTATGTAAGTGGTGGAGGACAAATTTACATCGGCGCTCGCCGCCAACTTGGTAGCATACTTGGTGCACTGAAATCTGTTGTAGCACCTCTCATATCCAATGTCGGTAGATCTTTAAAACGAAATGTTTTAAGTAATGCCGTTGGCTTTGCTGGTGATGTTGCTAGTGATCTTTCCAGAGGTAGAAGTTTTAAGAGCAGTTTGTTGAATCGTGGGAAGGAACGCGGTTTAAAAACATTGAAGCAGACCTTTGCTGGTGTTACTCAAGGAAAGAAATCACCTAGAAGAATGAATAAAGGAAGGAGGAAACATCGCGGAGCTGGTAAGGTGCGATCTTCAGTCAAAAGGCATTCACGCAAACGTCGCAGAGGCTCTAATCATTCATCAGGCGCTAAACGACGACGCTGCTATAACTTCTAATCATGGAGTGTAAAACTTCCGGTTTTTGTTTGTTTGATCAACAAGCCATACAGACAGATATTCTTAGTTCAAGTATTGTAGATTATCATCCTCGAACAGCTGAGAATGCTGGCCCCATTGAATTTGTTATTCCTGGTGGTAGTGATGACTACATAGATTTGAGTTATGCGACGCTTGATTTGAGGTTTAGAATTCAGCAAGCAGATGGAACTGCTATTGACGATACACATAAAGTTGGACTGAACAATTTACCATTGACTACATTACTTCGCGATGTTTCTCTAACGATTGGAGAGCAGCAGGTGGAAGGTGGTCAAAGCGATTATCCCTATAAATCATATTTCAATCATGTATCACAGTTTCATCCAGCAGCACAAAAAAGTCATATGGAAGCCATGGGATGGTATAGAGATGAAGCAGGAAAATTTGATGTTGAAACAAACAGTGGCTTTGTAAAGCGATCTGCTATGATTAAAGATAGTAAAGTATGTCAGCTATATGGTCCGCTGAATTTAGACTTCTTTAGACAGTCAAAGTTTTTACTCTGTAATACCAGCATGCGACTCAAGCTGACATTGAATAAGCCTGAATTTGCGCTGAATGCATTTGCTAAAGTTGACAATTTTAGAATTCATGTGGAAGATATTGCACTTTACATTCGTCGAGAAGTACCGAATCCAAGTGTCATTAGAGGGCATGCTGAAGGTCTTAGCCGCCAAAATGCCATTTACCCCGTTCAGCATACAAAGCTTCTCACCTTTACAATTCCGAAAGATCAAGAGTTTCATGAAAGATGGCCTCTTTCCATCGGAAGCACCGAAGCTCCTCATGGTGGCAATGGTTGAAAATGATGCATTTAATGGTAATATAAAGAAGAATCCTTTCAATTTTAAAGACAATCAGTTAAGTGAAATTGCTTTACGTGTAAATGGTGTGAGTCATCCTGGTCCACCCTACAAACCAGATTTTGCTGCGGATCAATTTATGCGCAGTTATGTTGATTTTATGGATGTCTTTGGCTTTTACAATACGGATGACACCAACGGACTGACTATGAAAGAGTTTAAGAGTGGATATACTATTTATGCATTTGATTTGACTGCTGACAGCGATATTAGTGCACCCTATCGTCAAGCGAACGTGCCTCATAATATTCGTTTGGATTTGACGTTCAAAAGAACACTACCTGAGACGATCAATGTATTAATTTATGCAGTCTTCGATTCAAATATTGAAATTACAAAGTATCGTGACGTGATTCTTCAGTATAATCGTTAATGAGTTGGTTGACTGCTGACGATATTAAAACTAAAGTACAGCGTAATGCAGACGAAGCGACGTTGAAAGCTTTCGATAATGTCTATTCGCTCGATACCTTACCACCTGCAGTAAATCACTATCCCATCTTTATTGTGCGAAACACTCATTCGCAGAGTTCAGGCGGTGAGCATGGGAAAGCGATCTTTATTGGAGAAGACCGACGTGGTGAACTATTTGACTCTCTTGCTCAACCTCCAAATATACCAACACAGCAGTGGTTGAGAAAACATACGCGTCAATATCAGCGAAATGAACGCATACTACAACATCCACTTTCATCAACGTGTGGTGCTTTTGTACTGTACTTCATCTTAAAACGTTTACATGTATCTCGATTTGTATCTGTTATTCAAAACTTTTCATGTAATCCTTCCTCTAATGAAAAAATGATTTGTAAGTTCTATCATGATTTGAAATAAAAACATCATGTTGGAAAAATTGTTTTTTATTTTACAATCCGTTGGGTACGTACATACTCGATGAGATAGTCTAGGATCACATTTGCTTGTACATGAGATTTTAGTCCAGTAATGATCACTTTACTATTATGAAAGATTGCCACATGCACAGGTAACCAACAACTAATGAGAGCTGCAGGAAAAAGTTCGGGTTCATAACACAAATTGTAACTGCTGGTACGAATCTTCAAAAATGATACACTTTCACTCAATTGAGTAGAGATCACCATATTGTCCAGTCAGATTCGACATCACACACCTCTCCCTCTTCCCTATCCGACGTAGTAGTCTCTGTAGCTCTAAGCGCATTGACTGCGCCGATGAATGAGAAAGGGCGCCGAGAATCTGTACAGTCCTATTTGGGAAGAGTTGAAGATTCCGTGAATTGTTCATCTTCACCACTAACATTTGAGCAAGTATACCCGGGTAATACTTGCTGTTTGGAAGGTGTTGGTGTAATGTTGTGAGATCGGTTTTGGTGTAGAGTCTGAAGCGACGGAGAATGTTGACGATGGTGTAGCGATGGCGCTTCATGATGAAAAAATGAGTAAATTAAGCGATGTGCCTTCCTTTTATACTTTCCCAACTACCTTGATGAAATGTGAAGTTAGTATGGAGTTGGGAATGATAGAGTTGAATTCGCCGTTTGTTGACGCGCAACCAGATGCGATTTCCAATACGTGAATGTCTTTTCATATAGAAGTATTTCAAATCCTTCATGATATGATGTAGAGATTGAAAATGACGATAAGATAAAGCAAACTCTCTTCTCACATTTCCAGTTGAATCTTTGAAATAGACGTTTCGATCATGATCCGTTTCAATACGTTGTAGGGAATCTAATTTCCAACTCATGGTGCGTGGTAGTCATGTCTGATTAAGATTTGCATAGTAGGGCGATGAAATCACGACGAATAAATGTCATGATGGAGCGATGTATGTATCTTCTATACTTCTCCCAATTGTATTTGCGAAATGAGAAACAGTTTGCGGAATGAGAATGACAGATTTGAATTTCATTTCTGTAATGTTGAAGCCAAACTTGATCACCCAAGGAGATGAATCTTAATGTTTCAAAATATTCCAAATCCCTCATGATATCATTGAAGTTGACAAATTGTCGCCATGTTAATGTAATACCTCTTGATGTATGACCATGAGAATTTTTGAAATGCACGTTTCCATCACGATCAACTCTGATATATTGTAGAGAGTCCAAAATCCAAGTCTTCATGATGTTATGCAAAGCCGCAGATCAGCAATATCAAAATGTCGTTTTATCATATTTTGCTTAGCAATGCGGCCGCAAATAGATATGCTAGTAATCGAGCCGCACTCTTTTCTACTCCCATTGATCATACACAACAGCTAAATGGAAAGTGGGAAGTGGGTGTCACTCAACTTGTTCATAGCAACTGTGTCTATACTTTCGATCATGAGGTGATGACTATTAATATGAGACGTACAGCTGCTTACCAATGTGAAAAGGGCTGCCGAGTATACATTCCACAGTGGCCAAAGAAAGATCTCTTATCATGTAAAAAGTTTATATATGATTTCCTGAATAAAGCGTGTAAACATATTGTCCAACTTACTCCGCACAATGATGATCATAATTATGTACATCATGTAGTTGAGAAAGATTGGATTGTTGGTTTAAGTCCAAGTTTAAGAAATGATTTAGGTTACCTCGCTAGCGCTTTAACAAGCTATGATAATTATAACGTTAATTACCACCCAAGTGGTTATGAACAGTTAATATATCGAGAGGAAGCTTATTATGTAGATATTATTCCAAAAAATGAGAAGACGTTGGTGAAGAAGATTGTGATTAAGCCAAGAAAGACAAACATGACTCCTGAAACATTATTGAAGAAATTTAATTATCTCCTTCGAGTTGATGGTAAACAAGTGGCAACATTGACTTATATCAAATCATCTAATCATATTGCAATAAGTAAATTAAATGATGATGATCTAGTATTAAATTGCTCAAAAGATTTTCATCAGTTCTTACGATATCGTTCTGCAGCTGTTCATGGAAAATTTGATATGCAACATTTACCATGTGAAAGGTCAAATCAATTTGATACAGAATGGACCGTATCTTTATACAGAAAGTGTGTAGAGCCTTTAGGTGGTATCTTACATGAAACAAGAGTGTTGATGCCTCGCATTATTACTTCAGTTAAATTGGTTGTAGATTATTTAAATGAAGTGATTAATGACCAACAAATTTCATTTTCTGAAAAAGAAGGTGTTTTGTCTCTCACTATAAGTGGAAAAGGTATTGAACTAATTATGGATAAAACTCTAATGGACATTTTGGGTTTTGATCAAAATATCTTTAAAAGTGGTACTGTAACCAAAGCTAGCGCAGACATGTCACTATCGCGTCGTATTAACTATTTTCAGATATATTCCAATATTGGTGAAGATGTACGTGTGGGAGATGTTGAAGCTCCATTGCTAGCAATGATACCATACCAGCCAAAAAGCTGCAGTATTTTATCTGAGCATACTTTCAAGAAAGTGCATTATACAAAGCTGAAATCAAACTACATCCCACAAATTGATATTGCAATTTATGACGATGCTGGTGCGTTGATTCCTTTTCATAAAGATGCTGTGACAAGTATCACACTCCATTTCCGAATGAAGAGTTAATGCAAAAGTATGCTAATATATTTTTCCAATGTGAATAATATGGAAAGTGAAAATAAGGATTCGTTTCTAATCTACTTGCCCAGTAATGCTTCTATGAATAAATTTCCCAAAAATAAACCATCAGACTATCGAGTAGAATTAAATCGCCCACTACATTTAGAAGGTGAATGGGAGGTTGGCGTTTCTAGTATTTGCTATGATAGCAATATTCAGAATGTGAATGATTTGGAAGAAATGATATTGACTCCTCGCACCCATGATGGAATAACGATGAATAATGCATTCCAGTTCCCATACAATTTAACATCAGATGGAAAGTGGAACTATGAATGGATTCAGATAAAATCAGATTATTATGGTCCATTTGGGAATGAGAAAATTATTAAGGCATTCAACAGTGGTAATACTTCCATCATGAAGAATCAGGATCAGAAAGTTTATGAGTTTACTATCTATCATTGGAGTGGAAGACAGTTCCTTCGCTTTCATTCTTTTACTAAAGGTCTTACACTGAGGTTGGATAATGAATTCTATCCACATCTCGGTTTTGGCCATGGACTACATCTAACGTCAATTGCTACTGCAAATGTTAAAAAAGTTTATTCAAATCGAATCAACAAATTTCATTATAAATTTAAAATATTTGATGAAGATGTTGTAGAATGCGAAGAACGCATCATTTTGAAAAAGCGTGGTGTTCAACCTTTATCACTTATTGAGTTAGTAAAACGATGGAATGAGACTGTGGGTAAGAAGTATAGAGAGAAAATTATGGCGGACAAAAATAAGTTGGTTATTCAGAAATATAATGACAAACTTACAGTTTATTTCTCTCCAACCTTGCGTCATTTTGTAAGACATTATACACCTATTATTGGAAGCGGTCTGGTGTATGCTTCTCATGAATATCACACTAAAGCTGATTCAGTTAATGATGAATGGTGGGTGGACATCTATGGTGATCGCATCAAGAAAATTTACCAGTCTTATCAAGAATCTAAAGTTGCTATCAATATAATGCCGCGTCTATATCATACAGTTGAAAGCTTCATTCATGTAGTAAATCCTTATATACAACAGAAGTTGAAGCATGTGATGAAAAGTAAATATGATGTAAAGACACACCACATTTCGTTTTCAATTGAAAATCAACGCGTTGTTCTGAAACTGGGTGATGACATTCAATGTCAATTGAGTAAAAATTTGAAAAAACTCTTTGGTTTTTCAATGCTACAAACTGTGTTTACTGCTGCGCATACGATTGGTATAGAAACACCAATGACACTTGATAAACATGAACAGCACCTTTACATTCAAAGTGATTTGATTCTTCCTATTTCTGTTGGTGAGAAAAAAGAATACATTTTACGTGATTTCATTCATGATAAAGACGCTTCATATGGAATAGTCGGGAAGATGTTTCAATCTATTTTCTATCATCCCGTCGTCAAACAAACTATACCCTCTTTTGCTATCAAAATTACCAATGGATTACAAGAGTGCAACCATGTGAAAGATACTAAATCCCTTGTAACTTTAGTGTTTCGGAAAACAAAGTGAAGTCATTGTGATATGTTTATTGAAATAAAAATATGTGTATGAAAAAGTCTTTTCACAGATATAGGGGGAATGGGCTGACTGTAGGCATATATTCACAAGGAAGAAACGATCTCCTGCGATACATAAAACAACCATGTATATCTACAAAAAGCAACATCAAAATACTGAGTTAAAGTTGATTATGTCAATACATCTCCTGAATGTGGTAGCGTGAGTTTTATACTTTTGGGTGGAGGTATGTTTGTGTCAGGATGTCCATGTGGAAGAGATGTGTTATGTCCTATCCAACACCTCTTATCCTCCCATGCTGAAAGCGCTCGTTTCTTGAACGTGTGCGTTTTCACAGTATGAACTTGAGATTTCAAGATTGCCATATTGACAAACGTTATAGTTTTATTTTTATAGGCCTTCTTATAGGACCGATGTTTCATTTTGTGAACAATGGATTTTGATATACCTTTAGCACGCTTAATACTATCTGCACATTCTTTTAATTTCATGGAATACATTTTAGGACGGAGGAGAATCATTTCATCTATTTCCTTTCCTGCTGTTTCATCCTTAAAACAACCAAGTTTGGCTTTATTCTGTATGGAATAGAGTGGATGAGTGGGATTGTAGTTAGATGTGTCGAAATATTTTTCTAATGACTTGCCTACTTCATTAAAATTTAAATCTTTTTGAGTGGTAATTCCTAAAAAGAAACTATCTGTATCATCACCCAGCAAGCGAACCTCTTTTACGAGAGGGCATGGTTTTAATATTTTGTAGAAGAGTTGATACATTATCTTGGAATAATCTAAAACGGCTTGCCCAATATAGATGGGTTTGCACAACTCAACTTCTGATTTTATCATTTTAACACCTACAAGATCCTCATCGATGATGTCTCTATCAATGAAAAGAGGTGATGAGGTCAATTTGTGATATTTTTGTTCATCAACGACTAGTTTGTAGTTCATACGTTTTCTAACATCCTCCATGGTCTTTCCGAATAGACTATTATTCTTATATTTATAAAAATCCTTTTCAAAATTATTTTGGGCGAGTGCACGTTTTTGACTGTTACTATCTATGTAGGGTTTGAGGAAGGCTTTCTGTCTAAATTTGATAATGCAGTGAACTGACTTTAGAAGCATGCCCATTTCTAAATAGAATTTTAGTATGCAGAAGTGTACGAGATAATTTTTCTTATCATATTGGGCGAGTAAAAGTTTGCGGCATGGTTTGTACCTTCGCTGTCCACACTCTGTTAAGTTATTATGAAATTGTGACATGAATGGTGAAAACATATCTTCAGTCACTTCACCAGATTCAGGTGCGAGTGGGAAATCAGCAGTTTTATTTTTAATACTATTTGGATAAATCAAATCCACTTCAAAATAATATCCCCAATCACCTTCATCTGGAATCTTCAGTATGTTTGAAGGGTTGGAGTAATACTCAAGCTCATCTTGATTTAACCAACTAAACTCAGAATGAGGTAGTGGTTTAGACAGTGAACTGCCATATAAATTATTTTGGTCATAGTACTTTAGGTGGATATGATCATCACCTACTGTTTCAGATTTTATATGATGTTTATTTACAAATGTGAGACCACCGCGTATTCCGCGCTCAAATATATTATACATCTCCGGGTCTTGTAAGAGATGAATGGTCTCACCAGTCATTTTAAAGGCTGATTTAAAGGACATGGCTGGTAGACTGACAAAGTGGACAGGATCTAATTTGTCTTCTTCTAATGCCACTCATCGAAATTCCTGAAAGACATCAGCCAGCAAAATGACATCTAATTCTAAGTAAGCGATCATATAATCGCCAAACGTTTTACAATCAAATTTTAACCATGACTCTTGAGCATGTTCATAATCTTCTACTGGACAATCTTCACCCGTCAAATCGTTTTGGAATTTGTCAATGGAAGGAAGGGTTGTTTCATTTAGTTTAGACATAGAGCTAAAATACGCATAGGGAAAGACTCCTTTGCGAGTGATTATTTCATCCGTTAAGTTTGGATAGTGTTTCTTCAAAGTTTGACTATGGGGAAGAAACTTGAGATTACGAACGAGAGAAGCTAGTGACGCTGACATGAATTGGAATGAATCTAAACATTTTATTTCGAAGAAGACTGTCTTATTTTCTTTAGTTTTATCTACTGGTACTTTTGCTGTCATTGCCGTGAATTTTTCTCTCGTTTGCGCTATTACATTAAACTGCCACGATTTCATCTGGCTCAACCCTCCTTTTATGAGCATATGACTGTCATAGCCCTTAAAGTTATGAAAAATGACGGGTAGTACACGACATCTCAACCTAAGTGAAAAGTTACATTTGGAGCAGAGTGCGTTTCTAGATTTACCAGTGATGTAATCATGATCACGCACTTTCTTAATTTTATCGTCATCAAACGTTTTATGACATTTAGGGCACGATGTGCAACTTTCAAATTTCTGTTTGTCTTCATCTGACATATGTAGTGACTTATGCTGCAATTGGGAATCATATGATTGTTGAAATTTAGCAGCTTTATCGAGAAATTCTAGAAATCTGGAAATTTGGAATTATTGGAATTATATTTGGAATTTGGAAAATCAGAATTTTTGAAAATTTTGAAATACAATCTTCACCTTGCCAAGTATGCATTTTGTTTTGTCTATTCCTAAAGTGGTCATGCCATACTTCATAGCAGGATATGGCTGCTGGCTTGTGGATGATATCATCAATGTAGCATTCTATGTCTGCGTAAATGACACGCAGGGGACTTAATTCGTCACCATTATCCCTATGTGAAAATATTTTATCTTTGGGCATGCGTTCCATCTGTAATTTACCTCGCTTGCACCATTCATAATGAGTTTCAAATTTATGTTTACTCCAAAAGGAGCGGATGCAGCGGTCGCATACAAAATGTTCACCTCTTTTAGAGTGCCCCAAGTGAGTGTACAAGCGAGAGATTTTGGGAATACCACAGTAGTGCCATTCCTCGCTATCATCTTGTTTTACTAATAAGAGGTTGACTACACGTTCATAACAAGTTGAACGTGAATTACAGCGGGCACCCTTCAACCCCTTCTCCCACACGTGAACGACAATTTTAATCTTATTATGTTTTTCGAACGTTTCTACATCTTTGATTTTCATGTTGTTACTATCACAACCTTCAAAGTCTAGTCCATCCTCCCACTGCCTATAGCTATAGGTGCGATCTCGGTGCGCGTTGATATCATTATAGTGAAGGATGGATAGGACGGCATATTTGAAACACTGTGATTTACAATCGACATTGATGACAGCTTTCTTATTATACAACGTTTTTGGTAGTTTAAATGTGCCTCGAGCTGCATGACTTTCTAATAGGGAAATTTTGAATATGGCTGAGTCCACACCATCAAAAATGAGAGCGCTGTCGCGTTGATTGAATTTATCTACATTTGATTTTAAACATTGAATGTGAAAATTTAGCCAAGACTCGCAGTCTACAACTTCGGTTGCGGAAGAGGAAGGAACATGAAACTGTATTCTCTCCGTCACTTGACCCGTTTGAAAATCTATCTTAATATATTTTAGTTTAAGGTAGATGAGCGCCTTCATTCCAAAATTGTCTAAATTGTTGAAGAGCGCTTCGATAATGTTAGAATTTTGAAGGAGCCACTCAGGAAAATCTACTATTTGAGTATTGGACTCCATGCAGCAGTCGCGTACTAAATTATTATGTGAAACATTAATGAGGGAGATGGTAGAGGTACCGTTGGTGTAGTGATCATTTGCATGCGTGTGTTGAAGTCTGTGCGAAGATCGCTGAAAGTGACTATCAAAAGAAAGAGGGCACAAATCGCAAGGAAAGGAGATGTCATCGTCAGAATCAACTTCACCTCCGGAGATTGACGCCGCTTTGCGTTGACACACACGTTGTTTGATGTGTCGAAGGAGACTGTGCTTCCTTGTAAACATATGTCCGCAGTCAGCACATTCCCACTCGTTGCCTTGTCGCGAGAGTCCTGAGCTGGAACTCACATCACCTGAAAGAGAAATCATTCTATCATCTCTGTTCAAGTCTCAGTGTATTGTTACAACCTACTTTGACTCAACAACTCTAAACTTTCCTCGAGAAGGGAGGGCGTTGGTGATGAAGTTGATGCCTGAAATTGAGGAAGATGCTATTAGCCACACGTTTGATGGAGATGAGTGAAGAAATTTTCAACTTACCATTTCAACGAAATCGAGTTTAAGGTTGATACTTCAACAAGATAGAGACTTCACTCAAATTTGGAATTCACGAGAGAGCAGTTCACTTGTACGCCTCAAATATAGAATTCGCCAGAGAACACTTCACTTATATGTCACAAAGACAGAGTGAAATGACACGAATGTCACTTTACATATATACTTTCATATTCATCATTCATTGGCTGTTCATTCTGATTGGTTGCTTGTTGATACTTAAGAATTAGAACACATTTCAAAGTTATTATTCACAGTCAACATGACAAGCCCTCCGACAACACCAACCACAAAATTCTCTTCTCCATGCTCAACACCAAAGGCGCTCGTTGCACCAAACGCTCCAACGAAGGGGAAGGTGTACCGACTGGACAATATCAGAAAGTTGTCATTACCAGCCGACGACGAAGAGAGTGTATGTGACAAGGAGTGTCCCGACTTAACAGGCGTGAGGTGGAAGTATCTCCAGTACAATACTGACGATGTGATGGAGATCACCAGCACCAAATTCCTCCACCAATTATGGGAGTGGTACACCCGTAACTCCCAGCCACGAACTATGGCGGAGTGGGAGTATATCGACAAAGTGAGGCTCGCAGTGGAAGAACGATTAAAGCAAGTGAACTGTTTTTGTTATCTATGTGAAGCCAGACTCTGGGACGATATTGACGATGAAGACCTTTTGAAATACATGCCATAATAAATTTTTATTTCATATTATCTTTGCTTTCATACTGACTTACTTGAATGGGGCTTCAGTGGATGATTTAACCATGTATACTTTTTCATTTGGAAATAGTAGCACGCTTAGTCTAACTTGTAAATCTTATAACATTTCATATGGGCGATGATGGTAGATGAAAATGTGTTAAAAAAATTAAGATGGCTTACACTTCTGATACAGGGATAGCAATCGACTGCGATCCATGTGTAAAGAGCTTGTTAGACTACGGATGGGCTTAAGTGGATGATTTAACCATGTATACTTTTTCATTTGGAAATAGTAGCACGCTTAGTCTAACTTGTAAATCTTATAACATTTCATATGGGCGATGATGGTAGATGAAATAGTGTTAAAAAAATTAAGATGGCTTACACTTCTGATACAGGGATAGCAATCGACTGCGATCCATGTGTAAAGAGCTTGTTAGACTACGGATGGGCTTCAGTGGATGATTTAACCATGTATACTTTTTCATTTGGAAATAGTAGCACGCTTAGTCTAACTTGTAAATCTTAAAACATTTCATATGGGCGATGATGGTAGTTGAAATAGTGTCAAATAAAATTAAGATGGCTTACACTTCTGATACAGGGATAGCAATCGACTGCGATCCATGTGTAAAGAGCTTGTTAGACTACGGAAGAGAGAAGTGTGTTATCTTGCGTGTGGCGCGTGAGTGTCCTTCCATTTCATTCCATTCATCAATTCGTCTCATTGATAGAGACAGGTAGAACTCATGGTTCTCATAACGTATGCAATGGAAAGTTTTAGGCAACCTTCGACAGTTGGCTAAATGTCACCCTCGCGCGAATGCATACTACGTTGAGACAGAGGAAAATTAATTGCAAACATGACGCAGAGAGGTTAAACAAGATTGACCATTGCCGAATGTCCCTTGCGGTATACATAGCTACGGGTTTCACCGCCGCCCTTTACAGGAACGCCCGTCGAAAGGAAGTATTACACAGAACTTCATTTGCAACGTTCAAGTTGACTGATAGCAGATTCAACTTAATGATAGTATTCGCCAGTCTGAAGACTGTCCAGGGCAAACCGCGTGGAGGTTCTATCATGTCTTGCCCCATGGTGGCCCTTAAGAGAGCCGATGGTTCGTTCTCGGTGTGAATTAAGTTGACTATTGGCTGGAATAGTCAATGGGTATGACGGTTAGGTTGTCATAAACCCTATACCGCCTAGGTCGTGCTGGTGCATCTGGCACCTTTCGGATGCGGGTGGTATTCCGAGTCCATACCTCATCCGTCCAAATGATCTTCTTAATCTTCCCCTTCTTCTCATCCTCTTCATCCCACTCGTCGAGGATGATGAACTCGGGAATGGCGTTGTCTTCATCGATGAAGACGGGAATGCTGTTGGCAGGAGACGTTGCTTCCATCGTGACTTAAAATTAAATGAGAAGCGCTACAATCTTCTGGCTTATATAGAGTTTTCAACAATGAATTGCTCAACAGCGAATCAGAATGCTTCAGGGATGGCAATCGACTGCATAACGTTCAAGTTGACTGATAGCAGATTCAACTTAATGATAGTATTCGCCAGTCTGAAGACTGCCCAGGGCAAACCGCGAGGAGGTTCTATCAAATCTTGCCCCATGGTGGCCCTTAAGAGAGCCGGTGGTTCGTTCTCGGGAGTAACGTCATCTCACAGCCTACCAATTCTGCTGAGAGAGTCTTTGACTCTCTATTTGGTAGCAGTGTCGACTTCCACGCTAATTGGCACGTGGCTGAAAAGTGGAATGTAGCGCCATTCCGTTGGATTGACAACAGTTTCTGTCATCGGATTCCCAATCCGAGCAAGATTATTGTGGACTCTGTCTTGCTCCTCTAGCCTGACAAATTCCTCAAATAAATTTCGCGGCCTTAACTGCGGTCCGCGAGGAGAGCTGACTTGACTGTTCGGCGTCTGCATGATTGAAATGAAATGAAATGAGAGGCAGTGGTTTATATACCCCTCTAACGCGACGCAACGTTCAGGTTGACTGATAGCAGATTCAACTTAATGATAGTATTCGCCAGTCCGAAGACTGCCCAGGGCAAACCGCGTGGAGGTTCTATCATGTCTTGCCCCTAGGTGGCCCTTAAGAGAGCCGATGGTTCGTTCTCGGGAGTGAATTGATGGGGTGGTGAGGGCGGGCAAAGATCTGCAATGAAAATGATATGTATTAGAATAGGATATACTATCTTATTTACTTTTCACTTACCAAGTTAGCCATCCTTAGGTAGTCTCGCGCGCTTCCTAACAGAAAATTTGTGGAGATGGCCGCGCATTCTCAGGCTGGCATGGAGACATTTTTTGGTTGGATGGCGGTTATAGCAAATTATAGACTCGTCCAGACTTCGGTTGACGAGTACTTCACCGTCCAAATGATTATCCCGAATAGGGATGTGAAACTCAAACAAACGATCCTCATTCACACGATTCCACTCATCCCTCATGCGCTCCAACTTCTCAAACGCCTGCCTCTCATCACCCCGCCGAGGCACAGTCCTCTCCAACTCAACATTCCTCGCTCTCAACACACTCATCTCCTCAAACTTCGCTTCTGCATCTCTCATTCTTCTCTCGGCAGCACTCGCCCTCTTCTCACAGTCATCATTCTTCTCTTCCAACTCTCGCGTCTTATTCTTCAAATCAGTCACACTACGCCTCATTCGAATATTCTCATCCGCTACCTCCTTCGACTTCAGTTCCTTCTTTTTCAACTCATCCAACTCCTTCACGACTTCATTCTTCACCTTCTTCAAACTCTCATACTTATTCACCAACAAATCATGCGCCATCTGCTCCGATACATGCTTCTTCTCTTCATCCTTCAACCACCTCGCCGACTGCTTACGAATCCCACCACTCTTCACTTACGGGGAAGATGAGCTCTGCGGGGGGTCGGTGATGACAATGTTTGACACCTCCGACGACGAAGAGCTCAACTTCCTCACACGCTCCCTATCTAAATCCACATCATCCTCATCATCACTCTCAAGCACTCTCTTTCGCCCAATCTCAGCCTCCAACGACGCAACTGCTCTCGCCAACTCATCATTCTCAACAACATTCTCCACCTTGCCGTCTCGCTCTATCGCCAACATTCGCTCCCTCTCTTCAACAATCAACTGCGTGAATCGCAAGTCATTCACCAAACCTCCACTACAGTCAGCATGCACTCTGTAAAAACGCGCCTCATCCTCATCACCCTTCAACACTCTACACTTTACACACGCAACCCTATTCAGGATAATCATGTGGTCAGTGCCCGCCTTCTTCACATGCGCCTTGGCGTCCGCACTGCGATTTATTCGACCGCACACACACATTTTGATATGAAATTTACGATTCTTATCGTTTGCCATGCCTGAGATTTCTTGTTAACTGTAAGATAATGAAATTTGTATAAGTTTGGAATCATGTAGTACAGTCATATTCCTAAAGCATTACACTTAGTGAGGATTGATAGATTTGAGTGTAGTGAGTGGCGCTCGATCCCGTCGACAGCCCGAAGGCCTTGTACTGATCACTAGGGAAGTGAGAGATCTTCCCCGATACCCGCTATTTACAGCTGAAGACATCATTGTCACTGCCCCGAAGTGGTAACAGCAACGCCGAGCAAAAGGTAGTGATCAGTAGCTGGGATCTAACCCCTCAAAGCTGCCTTAGACTTAGTTAAATTTCAAATCTGATAGCAGATTTGAACTCAGCATACTTGAAAACCTTAGTCTACATGTTAAAACTTTGAAAAAACTGAAAATTAAGAATTTTTAAAAAATTCCGCATTTTACTACTCATACTACTTTTAAAAACTTTCATCATTAGTAAAGACACTATCAAACTCTATCACACAAACTTTGAAGTAAGAAGATAGCTTGCCTACTTCAAAAGATAGAGTCCTTTGAAACACCCGATATCGGGAGCTCAGAGCGAAGACCGTCGCTTACCTCGTCTTTCGATGAAGTGATGAGACTTACGTTGTCGGGGGTTTATATATGCTCGGAAGAAAACTTAAAATGGCTCTATCTCCGAAAGTATTCATCGTAGCGACATGCGGTTTGTTGCAAACGATTCGTCTCATCATTCTCTATCATATGACACCTGAACCATTCTCATGTGACCACGGGAAGTGGGTGGGTCAGCACATGGCCATGTAACATGCCACAAGTGAAAAAGCACAAGTGTCAGAGCTCCAGTGTGGTGAAAATTTTCAAAAACTTAAAACTTCCGAATTTCGACCTGGGACCTTTACCAAAACATTTTTCATCAAATTTCACTGACCCCCCTCCCCCCTCGTTCGGAGAAGTTTGATGAAAAATGTTTTGGTGAAGGTCCCAGGTCGAAATGCCACACTTTGGAAAATCTTCAAAATTTTGTCCATACAAAGTCACTCTGACACTTAGGATTTTTTCAGGTGAGCTACGACAGTCCACCCTCCCAACCTGGCCGGCACACCACGCCAACCTGGACAGCACATCACCGCGCGCTACGACGGCCGGCCAGAGGGGGGGGACGTCAGACTCGAAGCAACACGGCGGCACACCACGACCGACTCGACGGACAGGAGGGGGGGACGTCAGACTCGAAGCAACGCGACGGCACACCACGATCGACTCGACGGACAGTAGGGGGGGGGACGTCAGCGACGGCGGCCATCTTGCGCGGTCCAGAAGTGGAGTTTTACTTACTACTTTTTACTGTACCCATTGGTTATAGATTAAATGTATTTCCCCAAACATTAATATATTTTCCTATTACAAGAAAAACTATTAACAACATTAACATTAGAATCACTGATGAGAAAGGACAAGAAATAAATTTTGGAGGTGAAGAGATTATGATAGATCTTTTGGTTCGGGAGGTATAAACTCCCACGCGAAGCTAGAGAAGTTTAATTTTCAACTTATTATTATTCTTCTTTAAAAATAAAAAAATTGAAATTGAAATTTTTTATTAAAAAATGAGTGAAGTGTCCCCATTAAATAAAAAAAATCAAATTTAATCATCATCCAAATTTATCTAATAAAGTTTTGTCAGTGATTTGGGGAAGATCAGGTTGTGGAAAAACGTATCTATTATTTAAAATTTTAACGACTCCAAATTTTTTGGATTATAACAATCTTATAATTTATACAACAACGGCAGAACAACCCGTCTATCAATTTTTAAAATATGGATTTGAAAATAATCTTAAAAAACAGCAATTGCTTCATTATTCAAAGAATATGAAAAATCTGAATATGAAGAAGAAATAAGTTCGTGGTGTGAAGAAGCAGCAAAAAATAATAAGTTAGTTGAATCCAATAAAAATAAGCATATAAAGATGCAATTAATAGATGATAGTGGTAATATGCAAGATCCTAGTAAACTAGATAAAACAATGAAACATTGTGTAATTTTTGATGATTGCGTTTATGATAGAAATCAGTCAGTTCAGAGAAATTATTTCACAAGAGGTAGACATAATAACTGTAGTGTATTTTATTTAACACAAAGTATGTATTCATTAGATGGAAGTGTTATTAGAAAGAATGCAAATATATTTATACTATTTGAAATAAATGCAAGAAACTTAAGTGATTTGTTAAGAGATTTATGTATAAGAGATAAAGATGAATTTAAGCATTCGTGTAATAATGCTTGGTCAAAAGATTATGGCTTCATTACAATTAATATTGATAAAAAAAATTCATGATAGAGTTATCGAAGATTTGTTTACCGAGTGATAAAAATATACAAATATAGTATTATAATATTTCTTTTGTTATTATTATAAGCTTTAATTTTATCCATTTTTAAAATATAATATTTGAATTTTGTGGTAACATTGGAATACAGCGAAAACACTTTACTGAACAAATTATTTTTTTATTGCTTTGTTGTCTGACATCTTTTCGTTTAAAGCTTTCTCGTTTTAAGTTTTGTTTAATAAAGTTTTGTTTAAATTTTCGCTTAAAGTTTTTAGCTCTTCTAAAAAAATTTTGTCATTTTCTTCATTAGAAATTTTACCATCACTCGAAATTTTGCCATCCTGTTTATTCTTATCATCAACTTTTTCTGACTGTAATTGAAATGATATTTGATTTACTTCATTAGCTATTTGATCAAATTTTTCAATCTCATCTAACGTAATAACATTATCATCACATACTCTTTGAAAGTAGTATTGTAATTTGTCATAAACTTCTTTAATATGTAAATGCTTAGTTTTTAATGATTTTCGTTTCTTAGTTATTAAGGATTTATCTAACATTGTAACAAGTGAAGTTGCAAAAACACCCGTACCTGTTAAAGCTGTAGCAACTACTGGAATTACTAAAACACCTGAAAATATAACAATTGTTAAAGCACTTAAACTTATTGTTAAGAATATGCCAATTCCTTGTGTTACATTCTTAACTTTAGTCCATCTCTTTCTTAATTTTTTATAATGCTCTAATCTTAATAATAATTGAGATTCCTTATCTTTCATATACCTAACTCCATCTTTGTTTTTCTTTGTTCATTTTTTCAATGTCCATTAAAGTAGAACTACGTTCATATGATAACGAAGGATATATTCTTGTGGTTTCTTCCATTTTCTTCCCCGTTGAGGTTTCTTCCACTTTTGTTTCATCCATTTTTTAAAGAAATATTTTGAATAAATATTTTGAATACAATCTTCTGAAATTCTATTTAAATCGAAATTAGCAGTTGTTTGTTTGCCGTATATTTTCTAAGAACTCAGTCAGACCAAAAGCTCTGGGAGATAACTCAGTCAGATTTTCGCCATTCATTTTTAATGAAGATGTTTGCCAGTATGAATCGTAGATAAGCAATTGAATTTTTTCTATACTCCAGTATACCTCTACTGCTCAATACCGATGCAATCGTACATGTTATGAGGATAAAAAAACTGCTCTTCATTCCACGAAAAATATCCTTTTTGGGAAGACATGCATCTTAATGCACATTTTAATTAGTTTTTGCAGAAGAAGTCGCTAATCTTAGTTTGTTTCCCTTGACTTGCTTTGACGTTGAACATTGAAGTGGTAGCAGCTGCGGCTTGTGGCAGACAATAGCGCCATATGCGGGTATACTTTAGTCGCTTCGCTGGGGCAAGGGTCATAAAGATTCTCTCTCTCTCAGAAACAGCTGCTGCCATTATTCCACGTATTACAATTTCATTCTTACTGCGTGCATTCATTCTGTGAGCGTTCTACGAGACTGTGACTGTTTACAATTTATCCGAGACCTAAACATCGAAGCTGTGTCAAAAATGAGTGCTTCTATTCATCGCGAATTCCTCAAATTTTGTGATCAAGTACCTCCACTCATCAAAGATGAGAAGAAAGATTTTTTCAAAACTCTTATTGTAAATCATGAATTCTATTTTCAAAAGAAGATAAAACCAGAAAAAAAAGACAAGAAAAATGAGATTTTTTCTGAAATAAGAAACTCATTTTCATCAGGACAACTAATCCAACGACAGCTCGACGTGAGTGCACAGGCGACATGCACTATCCAAAACTGTGTTACAACCCTACATTCTCTAATTTATCAAGAAAAAGTACACAATAATTCTTCCTTATCAATTGCTATTTGCCAAGGATTTGTGATATCTAAATTAAAATCAATGGAACATTTATCAATGGTAGCCTTTACTCAAAAGTTGGAGAGTGAATATAACATTAAATTCTCAAGAAGGTATGTTACGTTTTTGATAAAATTATATCGCCTTTCTCAAGCTAACACAAAACTTCAAACATGTACTTTAAGTATATTCTTTGTTTTCAAAAACTTTAAGTATTTTGAAGATTATTTTGAATTTGAAAAAGAGGAACAGTTGCTTCAAATTAGCTCAGGGATATTTTCTTCCCAAGAATCCAATCAAACATCTGTTACGTCAACTGGACTAACGCAGCAATTAGAGATACAACATATACAGGAACGCCAAACACAAAATGAGTAGTATGTATTGACAATTATTTTATGTAACAGAATAGAAAAATGGGAATGCTATTCGCAGCTTATAAATGAAACAGTGGTTGCTTTTTCTTATATTGTAAGTCTTTGCTATATTATGTGAGTAGCATGCATTAACATTTTATTTTGTGAGACGGAATAAGAGAATGGGAATGAGCATTCGCAGCTTATAAATGTAACATTCTTTATTTTTTCTTATACTGTGTGACTTCTAGCATATTATTTGACGTAGTGTCGTGTATTGTCAATCATTTTATGTAACAATAGAAAAATGGGAATGCCATTCCCAGTTTATGAATGTAACATTTTTCTAGTTCCCATATATTTACTTTGTAATCAAAACTACTTGTACATACATCTGAATAAAATATTTCAAAAAGAAAAAAGAATGTGCTTTCATTTTGCATTAACCGCTACCTGTTAAATATTATTATTAGACACATGATATATTTTAAAAACCTGAAAAACGGATTTAAAAGACGTTTTTAAAAATACTAACTTTTATGATTTTCGGTGTCCTTGAACGGTCATGATTTTAAGGGTGAAAATTGTAATTCTCAAATTTGAGATTCTTAACTTTTATGATTTTCGGTGTCCTGGAACGGTCATGATTTTAAGGGTGAAAATTGTAATTCTCAAATTTCAGATTTTGAAAATTTGAAAAATTGGGTATTTTTAAAAACACCTAAATTTATAAATTTAGGTCTTCATAACCTGAAAAAGGGTTCAAATTCATGAATTTATGTCGTTTTTAAAAATACCATTTTTTCAAAAAATGGTACTTTTAAATGATCTAAATTCATCTATTTAAGTCTTTAAAACCTGAAAAAAGGACTAAATTCATGAATTTATGTCGTTTCTAAAGATACTATTTTTTTGAATTTTATGGTGTCCTGGGACGGTCTTTTTCCCATTACTAATCTCAAATTTGTGATTATGACATTTTACCCCCCCCCAAAATCATGACCGTTCCAGGACACCGAAAATCGTAAAAGTTGAGAATTTCAAATTCATGAATTTTATCCATTTTTCAGGTTTTTAAAATATGAGATAACTAAAATTATGTGACTTAAAATATTTGAAGGAATTGGCATATTCTTAACAATAAGTTTAGGAGTATTTACAATTGTCATTTCATCTGGCGTTCTTACAATTCCTGTTGTTGCTACTGCTTTGCAGTCAGATGATCACTCAATTGTAGAGAACATCTGCTTCTCGCATTTATGAAGAAAAGGCATTTCAGAGCAAAGAGCTGTGACCTCCAACTCAAACATTTGAAAGGAAACAATGTATTAAAGAACAAACAGCTGCTACACCCACTTAGACATTTGTAAGACGTGGAATATATATTCAGCAAATCCTACTCCAGCTACAGTGCCGTGAAACAATACACAACAACAATAATCGATATGGCTATTTCAAACAATTGTGCTGAAGACTTATTTAATTTA
This sequence comes from Prostheceraeus crozeri, assembly GCA_907163375.1. Classification (NCBI taxonomy): domain Eukaryota; kingdom Metazoa; phylum Platyhelminthes; order Polycladida; family Euryleptidae; genus Prostheceraeus; species Prostheceraeus crozeri. Next base: position 24,826 of record CAJQUW010000440.1, on the reverse strand, counting down.
ACAGTGTTTCTTGTCAGTGAAGGTTGTGTCAAAACGGTCTCGTCATGTATTTCTCAAAATCAGACAAGATTAATTTGAAGATAGAAGAAAACAATCGTTGCCAGGGAGGATGAAAAAATTACAAGAGGAATTGAAGAGGAATATATTTTGAGAGGCATGAATTTACAGATTCTTTGAGTGATTTCATAGAGCCAAATGGAGAGGATAATACAATTGTAAACTTACGCAAATTCTTGTTGCATGAAAAAAGAAGCAATTCACTCAGTGTTATGTGTAAAATTTTTATCGGTAAGCACATCAACTATCTTCTATCTCTTTGTGATAATGACAAGACATATTTTTATAGTCTCTTGAAGCAAAATGATATCAATTACCGAAGTTTCATTTGTTATGAAATTCGGTAAAATTAGCAGAAAATTTTCCTATACTTTGTAGGGTGTCTGTTTCTATTGTACTTTTAATACGCGACCTAACGTTATCGGAAGATTGACTACAAAAGGATGGAGAATTTTCATTGTGTAAAGCAATTATGTGACTATAGACATCGGATAACATTATTAGTACTAGACCGGACAGCGCCTATTTAATACACTATCAGGTGATGGCCACAAGCGAATGTCGCTACCGAGTGGCTTTAATTCTGAAAAATTGTTTTACTATGCTATTTGTGTAAACAAACAGTAGCGCAATTTTTAAATTAGCGAAATTTTTATTAAATTTCCATCTCTGGCTGTAGAATGCTTTCTTTTGAAAATCCAAGATAATGTGCCTTGAAATGACTCCAATCTTGAAAAGATAGATCGAAAATGAATTTACTCTTAGCGTGAATGAAATTGTTCGAGTAGATTTCGCATAATCTTCAGAGTACAGTTTCCAGCAAAAATTTTTTATAGATGTTCTTAAGCCTATAGAAATAAGCAGAAAGACATTAACTTGGCAGTAAGATAAATGAAACCTTTTCAGAAATGGGCTTCTTAATCGGTTTGCTATTACTCCTGACTCAGGTCACCCCCTAAAAAATCTATCACTTATACAGATTATTCCGCAGAACTGAGATATGGCGTCTCATTAATCATCTTGTGAACTTCGAGCGTCCCGGCTAAAGATAAGCAGCACCCGGAATAACTGGGATTTGTCCTGGCCACTTCGGACAAAAAGCACTATTTTACATCATTTCTTGTGAGCGCGAAGGGCGAGTTTTCCCGAGTACAATGAAAACAGATTTATTACAACAATGTGTACGTAAAATTTGTATTATCATGAGATTAAAGATAGGCTGTTCATTTGCAATTACCTGTGAAATGAAATGTCTTCTGCTGTTGCCAATGCGGAGTATTTAAGTCTGCAATTATGGACGATGCAATATCTCCTCATCTCTACTCTCTCTCAGCTGATAATAAACACGTGGTTATCAAAATTTTAAATTCTCTCGTTGTCATAATTGCTTTATACAAACAATATTTCCATGTCGCTACCGAACGGCTTTAAAGGCCACGGGAAATCAGCTGTGTCCGGTCTAGTCCTAATAATGTTATCCGATGTCTATGTATGTGACATTCCAAATGATTCCATTCTTCTCCCAAACAATGGTGCGTCTTTTAACGACAATACTGCGCTGACATATTCAATGGAAATTGGATGTGAATCCCCGCTTTGTTACTGCGATACGGCCGCGCGACACTTTATTTTCAATGTTTAGACCTATGCCATTTCATTATTTTTTTTTTGAACAATGGTGCGCCATTGAGCTAAAATACAGCGCTTCAGCTAATCAAATCACGTTCACGCGTTAACATTAGACGCGTTGTGAAGAAAACTTATCATTCTTGAAACCCCTCTGTTTTATATGCAATGTTATTTCCTGTTGCATCACCCCGCCGAGGCACAGTCCTCTCCAACTCAACATTCCTCGCTCTCAACACACTCATCTCCTTCATCGTCTCCTCAAACTTCGCTTCTGCATCTCTCATTCTTCTCTCCGCAGCACTCGCCCTCTTCTCACAGTCATCATTCTTCTCTTCCAACTCTCGCGTCTTATTCTTCAAATCAGTCACACTACGCCTCATTCGAATATTCTCATCCGCTACCTCCTTCGACTTCAGTTCCTTCTTTTTCAACTCATCCAACTCCTTCACGACTTCATCCTTCACCTTCTTCAAACTCTCATACTTATTCACCAACAAATCATGCGCCATCTGCTGCGATACATGCTTCTTCTCTTCATCCTTCAACCACCTCGCCGACTGCTTACGAATCCCACCACTCTTCACTTACGGGGAAGATGAGCTCTGCGGGGGGTCGGTGATGACAATGTTTGACACCTCCGACGACGAAGAGCTCAACTTCCTCACACGCTCCCTATCTAAATCCACATCATCCTCATCATCACTCTCAAGCACTCTCTTTCGCCCAATCTCAGCCTCCAACGACGCAACTGCTCTCGCCAACTCATCATTCTCAACAACATTCTCCACCTTGCCGTCTCGCTCTATCGCCAACATTCGCTCCCTCTCTTCAACAATCAACTGCGTGAATCGCAAGTCATTCACCAAACCTCCACTACAGTCAGCATGCACTCTGTAAAAACGCGCCTCATCCTCATCACCCTTCAACACTCTACACTTTACACAGGCAACCCTATTCAGGATAATCATGTGGTCAGTGCCCGCCTTCTTCACATGCGCCTTGGCGTCCGCACTGCGATTTATTCGACCGCACACACACATTTTGATATGAAATTTATGATTCTTATCGTTTGCCATGCCTGAGATTTCTTGTTAACTGTAAGATAATGAAATTTGTATAAGTTTGGAATCATGTAGTACAGTCATATTCCTAAAGCATTACACTTAGTGAGGAATGATAGATTTGAGTGTAGTGAGTGGCACTCGATCCCGTCGACAGCCCGAAGGCCTTGTACTGATCACTAGGGAAGTGAGAGATCTTCCCCGATACCCGCTATTTACAGCTGAAGACATCATTGTCACTGCCCCGAAGTGGTAACAGCAACGCCGAGCAAAAGGTAGTGATCAGTAGCTGGGATCTAACCCCTCAAAGCTGCCTTAGACTTAGTTAAATTTCAAATCTGATAGCAGATTTGAACTCAGCATACTTGAAAACCTTAGTCTACATGTTAAAACTTTGAAAAAACTGAAAATTAAGAATTTTTAAAAAAATTCCGCATTTTACTACTCATACTTTTAAAAACTTTTATCAGTAGTAAAGACACTATCAAACTCTATCACACAAACTTTGAAGTAAGAAGATAGCTTGCCTACTTCAAAAGATAGAGTCCTTTGAAACACCCGATATCGGGAGCTCAGAGCGACGACCGTCGCTTACCTCGTCTTTCGATGAAGTGATGAGACTTACGTTGTCGGGGGTTTATATATGCTCGGAAGAAAACTTAAAATGGCTCTATCTCCGAAAGTATTCATCGTAGCGACATGCGGTTTGTTGCAAACGATTCGTCTCATCATTTTCTATCATATGACACCTGAACCATTCTCATGTGACCACGGGAAGTGGGTGGGTCAGCACATGGCCATGTAACATGCCACAAGTGAAAAAGCACAAGTGTCAGAGCTCCAGTGTGGTGAAAATTTTCAAAAACTTAAAACTTCCGAATTTCGACCTGGGACCTTCACCAAAACATTTTTCATCAAATTTCACTGACCCCCCTCCCCCCTCCCTCGGAGAAGTTTGATGAAAAATGTTTTGGTGAAGGTCCCAGGTCGAAATGCCACACTTTGGAAAATCTTCAAAATTTTGTCCATACAAAGTCACGCTGACACTTAGGATTTTTTCAGGTGAGCTACGACAGTCCACCCTCCCAACCTGGCCGGCACACCACGCCAACCTGGACAGCACATCACCGCGCGCTACGACGGCCGACCAGAGGGGGGGGACGTCAGACTCGAAGCAACACGGCGGCACACCACGACCGACTCGACGGACAGGAGGGGGGACGTCAGACTCGAAGCAACGCGACGGCACACCACGATCGACTCGACGGACAGTAGGGGGGGGGGACGTCAGCGACGGCGGCCATCTTGCGCGGTCCAGAAGTGGAGTTTTACTTACTACTTTTTACTGTACCCATTGGTTATAGATTAAATGTATTTCCCCAAACATTAATATATTTTCCTATTACAAGAAAAACTATTAACAACATTAACATTAGAATCACTGATGAGAAAGGACAAGAAATAAATTTTGGAGGTGAAGAGATTATGATAGATCTTTTGGTTCGGGAGGTATAAGCTCCCACGCGAAGCTAGAGAAGTTTAATTTTCTTCTTATTATTATTATTCTTTAAAAATAAAAAAATTAAAATTGAAATTTTTTATTAAAAAATGAGTGAAGTGTCCCCATTAAATAAAAAAAATCAAATTTAATCATCATCCAAATTTATCTAATAAAGTTTTGTCAGTGATTTGGGGAAGATCAGGTTGTGGAAAAACGTATCTATTATTTAAAATTTTAACGACTCCAAATTTTTTGGATTATAACAATCTTATAATTTATACAACAACGGCAGAACAACCCGTCTATCAATTTTTAAAATATGGATTTGAAAATAATCTTAAAAAACAGCAATTGCTTCATTATTCAAAGAATATGAAAAATCTGAATATGAAGAAGAAATAAGTTCGTGGTGTGAAGAAGCAGCAAAAAATAATAAGTTAGTTGAATCCAATAAAAATAAGCATATAAAGATGCAATTAATAGATGATAGTGGTAATATGCAAGATCCTAGTAAACTAGATAAAACAATGAAACATTGTGTAATTTTTGATGATTGTGTTAATGATAGAAATCAGTCAGTTCAGAGAAATCATTTCACAAGAGGTAGACATAATAACTGTAGTGTTTTTTATTTAACACAAAGTATGTATTCATTAGACGGAAGTGTTATTAGAAAGAATGCAAATATATTTATACTATTTGAAATAAATGCAAGAAACTTAAGTGATTTGTTAAGAGATTTATGCGTAAGAAATAAAGATGAATTTAAACAATCGTGTAACAATGCTTGGTCAAAAGATTATGGCTTCATTACAATTAATATTGATAAAAAAATTCATGATGGAGTTATAGAACATTTGTTTACCGAGTGATAAAAAAATATACAAATATAGTGTTATAATTTTTTATTTTTTTATTTTTTATATATATTAAATTTGTCTATCTTAGAAATTAGAAAATTAAAAAGGTAAAGTAGTTATTCCATCAGGTAAAATTTTTCTTTTATCATGAAATGGATCTAATTCTAATTTATGTTCTTCTTTTAAATACATTTTATGTTTCTTTCAATTAAGTCTATAATTATATGCTGTTTTTATTTTATTATTAAATAATACATTTTTATAATCTTGAAATGTTATTTGATTAGCAACTGATGCCTTTGAAATTGCTTTTAATGTTTTGTGTTTTAATATTGTTAGTTGTATTATAACAATAACATTTAGATTTTAAAAATATAGCTTCTGTTATGAAATCTTCATTTCCTTCTAGTTCATCTTTTACTTTACATAAATCAGAAGGATGAATGATATCTTTTATTTTATTAATTTCTTTATCAAGTGAAGAATTATACGGTATTGTTAATTCTAAGAAAACAGAATCGGTATCTGTAAAGTGTAATTTATAGTTTTTGCCATAAGCAGGTGCTAAATAATCATATATAAATTTATACATAAATAGTTTATCTAATTCTAATATAGTGAATCCTATAAAATTAAACTTATCATGTTTTACGCTGATTCGACGTAAATGTACAGTACATAGTTCATCACTGAATCTAGTAGTTCTTTTATATGTAGGTTTCCTTGTTAAATTTTGAAACCTATCTCTATCATAAACTATTTCAATATTTTGTCTATTACGCACATTTTCTAAAGTCTTACCATAAAATGCATTATTCATTAATTTGAAGAACACGTTTCAAAAATCAGCTTTATTTCTTTTAGCTATTTTACGTTTTTCAATATTGAACTCTATATAATTTTTTAACCATTTAGATTTTTGATAAAATAGTTTCCGGTGAATTTTAACAAGAATCATTCCATGTTCTAAATACCAATCTAGCATTCTTCCTTCAACAACATACTTTTCTTTATTACTTTGTGTTAACATAAGTTTTTTTTGTTGGTCTGTATTTCTTAGGAATTATAGACTTTTGATAATCTGAAAAATCTTCTATATTGGGAATTTTGTTTTCGGGACAGAAAGGATAATATTTTGTTGCGCCTTTTATATAATCAGGGTATACTAAATCAACTTCATATATATAACCAAAATTATAATTTCCATCATGTGTTTTTTGATAATCAAGAATATTACACCATGACATTTCACCTGTTGGTAATTCTTGTATCATGCAAGAAGAATATAAGCTATTAAAATCATAATATAACAAATAGTTTTCTCTCATGATTTCATCAACTGCTGCTTGACTATCTTCATTTGATTAAAGTCCTTCTATATTTTGATTAAACAACTTTATAAACTGATCGCTTTCTTCTGGAGATAAAGGTTTCATTATTCCATAATCATCAGGATTTACTTTTTTATTGTAACATTTAACATATCTATTACCTAAAACTGATGAAACTCCACCTCTAATTCCAGATTCAAAAAATAATAATTTATCATATGTATTTTCTTTATAATGTTTAAGTTTAACACCAGTATGTTTTAATCCTGCTAACCATGTTAAACCTGGTGTAGAATAACAAGAACATGGATCTATTCCATAATATTCTAAAAACATATCACGAAAGTTTTCAAAAAGATCAGTAAGAATTAATACATCTATCTGTAGATATTTCATTGTATAAGCATACATTGTTCTACAATTTAACTCTCTCCAATTCTTTTCAGCTTCTGCATAGTCTTCTTCAGATAATTGTGATTGTTTTAATATTGATTTAAATTTATTTATTGGAGGAAGTTTTTTGGTCTTTCATTATTTCATTTATTCTATTTATATCTCCAGTTAAATATTCATATGGAAATATGCCTTATAAAGGTTTTAAATTATATTCATTTAATATTTTACATTGTTCAGGTTTCAAAATTTTTCCCATAACATCTAATGAATAAGGATTAAAAAATCTAAATGCATCTAAAATTCTAATAGAACCTAATTGCATTGAAAAATATTCTTCTTCTTGTTTACATAGTACATTTATTTGTTGCTGTTGTAATTTTTCAGATGAAAATAAATCTTTCATTATTAAATGGAAATCATATTTAGAACCATTATAGAAATATAAAGGAACAAAGTTATATCTAAATTTATTAGCATTAAGATTACAAGAATTATGTGCTGCATCTCTATATAATCCATTTAGATGATCATGATCTTTTACTTTGTCGGCAGAGCCGTCGCTTCGCTTATCAAGATATCTACCTCTGCCAGTTTAATAATTATTTGTAATATCTTTTCCACAGTAAAAACATTTTATTTCATTAACAAAATAATTTTTTTCTTCATCCGTTAATGGAAGCATTGGTATATTTGTTTCAAGCAATTGTGAAAAACGTCCTTGTAATTCTTCTACTTTCTTTGTAAACATTTCTGAACTATCTTCACCATAGTAATCATAATATTCTGATTTAAATAATTCAGGATAATTTGAATGAATGTACATTCCCCAACATAATGGTTTTTGTTCAATTAAATATTTTTCTTTACTTTGTTCAGATGCACTTTTTTCATACTTACCATTATCAGAATTTTGTGTTATGTTAACATTATATGTTTCGAAATCACAATAAATAGTAAAGGGTACTTTATTTTTCAAATAATGTCTATTATAAATTAAATAATCATCTTTAGGAAAAGTATTTTCAACTGCTTCATTTTGTTGACAATTCTCCAAATGTTTATTCATTTCTTCTTTAGTTCTAAAGCTCGTCATACATAGGAGACAGGGAAAATTAGCATTATCTGAAGTTTTTGTAAATATAGAAACATCTTTACACAATATAAAATGATCCTGATAATATAATATATTCGCTTGTGCTGATTGTTTTGTTTGTTTTATTTTTTCAATTTTATCTTGATATATTTTATGTGTTAAATCGATATATCTTTGCAAATCTTTTTCAGACTGTTGAATTTTGATTTAATATTTGTAGCTGATAACTATATTCTTTATCATATTGTTCTTTATATTGTTGTAGACATTTTTTTAAAGATTCATTTATTTTTTGATTGGTTTAATTTTCTTCATTATTTAATTCTTTATTGTCTTCATTTAATTTTTGAATCGTTTCTATCTTATTTTGATATTTATGGTGATATACTTGTAGTAACATTTTTAATTGTTGTTGATAATCTGTTTTACATTTTTGTAAACTTTCATTTAAATTTTGTAATTTTTGTTGATATTCTAAAGATAAAGACAAATAATCGGAATCATAATCATAATTGTAATTACGTCCTTTATAATTATTATGATTAATCATTATTGGTGATAATGTTTTAACAATTTGAAATTTTTCAGTACATATTATATTTCCTTGGTAAAAAATATTATGATGCATGTAACTTCCTCTGTCATTATATACTATTTCTGATTGACATAAATTTTTATTATTCAAATAAACTTTTTTTGAATCTGAGTAAAGTGGAGTAATTTTACAAATAGAAACATAATTCACTTTTAATTCAAAAACATTTACTTCTATTAAATTTTTATTCTTTTTATGAAACTTTGTTAGCTTATTATAATCATATGGAAATTCATGCAAGCCATCAGAGAGATCAAATTCATTAATATTTTTTTGTCATAATGACTTCGTCTTCTTTGTGATATTCTGCAGGATGTAAATGTGCTATAATACTCCACAGAAAACAATAATCATCTTCATTTTTTATGTTGATTATTTGTGGTGAACTGAAAGGCAAAGGAACATAACTACCTCCAGTATTATTTTTATATTTGTCAATTACTATTTTCTTAGATAGTATTTTAACAAATCTCTAACCAGATTCTCGTAACTGGACTTCAATTATACAATTTTCTAATTTATTTAACATCGATTCAAATATGGGTTGTATATCATTTACATTATGAATTTCTTGTGTATTTGTAAAATGTCCTTGTATTATTTCTTCAGGAATTCCATCAGGTCCATTTTTGTATAAAGTACTTCTACATTCATATAACATTTGAAAGATTTTCTAAATATATTATAAAAGTTTGTTAATACATTATAAAGTTTCATCGGTTTCATTATGTTCAACAGATTCATTAAATAAATATTTTATATCTGTTACGGGCGAAGCCCTAGAACCTTCGGTTCGTTCCGCTTCATTGCTTTTTTAGTTTCATCAAATTCATCTATTTCGTTAAATTCATCAGTATCGCTAAATAAATATCTTCCATCTGGTACGGGCCATGCCCTAGAACCTTCGGTTTGTACATGTTCATCTTCACTATTAAAAACTTTTTTATATTCCGAATGTGAATAATCATCAAATATTTTTTTAACTTTTATATCAGTAGGTAATGTTTCTAGATAGTTTTCATAATTATTTAATTTTAATATATTTCCTTCATCAACTCGATCTACATTTTGTAAATGCAATTTACTATTTAAATGAGATTGATAACTTCTTTTTGTTTGCAACTTTTTTTTACATATGTTACAATAGAACTTGGTATTTTCCATTTTTTTATTTTTTAAGGAAAAAATTTGTGTTTTAATTTTAGATATAAACATTCTAATATCAAGGACTTGAGAGTTATCATATATTATTATATATTTCACATTCTTAAGTTATTTTATTTTCTTTGTCACATTAAGTTTTATCATATTAAGTTTCATCATATAATGTTTTATCAAAAGATAATTTAAATTTATTTTCACTAACTATTGATTCTTCATCATCATCATCAATTGATTCTTCATCATCATCATAAATTGATTCTTCAACATCATAAATTACACTTTTTGGTATAGGATGCCATTCCCTGATAGGATACCATTCCCTGATGGGAATATCTAATTCTAAATTATATTTATTATTTGATAATAATATAATGGAAAAAAATACTGGTCTTTGATCTCTTTTGGAAAATTTAATAACACCACCATAATCTGAATCACTTTTAGTTTTTATTAAAGATGATAAAATTTTTAATTGATTTGATGTAAATCCTAATTTAAATTTTGTAGACCCGACACATAGTTGTCTAACAGTATCTTCAACTATACCATCATTATTATTTTCAATTGTAAGAAAATGAAATTTAGATAAATTTTGATTATATGTAGTATTAATATCATGTTGAGATATAAATTTTTCTTCACTTAAATTTTTATAATTACTAATATTTTTATAATCTTTTTTATCATTTACACCTTTTTCAGATGTTTCAGAATCATCATCTATATTATCATCATTATTATTATTATAAAATTCTTTAAAATTATTATTATCAGATTCTTTAAAATTATTATGATTGTCATTGTTAATAGTATAATGTGTTGTCCACATATAAATTTTCTCTTGTTGAGCTAAACCATTTACATAAGACTTTAACAAATTAATATTTAAGTTTGAATATAATCCTATATAAGTATCATCATCATATCTTTGCGGCATTTCTAATGTTTCTTATTTATAAATTGTATCTCTATAATAAACTTGACATAATAATTCTTCATTATGTTTTTTGCTCTCTATATGAATATTATATCGATTATGTTCATCAACAAATAATCTAATTCTTTCTTTCGAAAAAGATTTTAATTTTTTTACTAATTCTCTAATATTAATATAATTAATTATTTTAGTTTCTATCCAATCAGTATTACAAATTGGCAACACTGCTCTAATAGAACCATAAACATTATTATGACCTATTATAACCATATTTTCTTTATTTAATTCAACATAGGCAACATCATTATACTTACTTACAACATCCATAAATTTTATAAATGGATCACCTGGAAATATACAATAATTAGTTTCTATAGAAGGTAAACCTTTTGTTTGTTCTCTAAATATTTCTGCTTGTAATTCAAATAAAATATTTACATCTATACATGGATTATTATTATTATTATCAAAAAATTTATTTTCAAATCCCGTTGATCTCGTCGAATAAGAAGAACAGGATGATAGGGCGAATGTAATTTTTTTAAATTTGGATTTTCCATTTTTTTATTTTTATTCGAAAAAATTTTGTTTTATTTTTATTAGAAAAAAATTTTTTTATTGTTAAAAAATGATGTTACCAAATGTTGGTGGAGGTGCATATATCCCGAATAATCGTGAATCAGAAATAGAAATAGAAAATTATATCATGAAAACTGGAGACGTTTTATCTGGTCCATTGCATCTTTCTATTCTTCCGCAACAAAATACAGAGTTATCAAATAAACAATATGTTGATACACAAATCAATGACTTAAAAGAAAAATATATAAACGATGTTTTGGTTCCACTGATGAATGAATTAAAGTTGCTAAAACTTAATGACAAATCATTAAACGAAAAATTATTAAAACTTCATAAAAAGGATAGAGAGGTAGAAGCAGATATAGCAAAACTTTTTAAAAAGATTTCAGAACAATCAAAAATTTTAATATTACTTTCTATAAAGTTAAAATCTGCAGTCATTAAAAATAAACATCAGATAAAATTATTGAAAGAACAATTAGAAGATGAAATAGAAAAACTACCTGAAAGAATTTAAAAAAAATTAAAACAGTTACAATCTACATTCCAAAAAAGTGTTGATGAATTAAGTTCTAAAATTACTCAACAAATGGAAAAGATGAATAGAATAATAAATGAAGTTAACTCGCTTAATCAAAAAGTTGATAAAATGAAAACTCTTAAAATCAATTTAGAAAATGAATTAAAGAAAAATTTACAAGAAAACTCTAAAAGAAATAAAGAACAGTTAGATGCTGTAAAAAGACAATTGGATGTTCTTAAAATTAAGTTAAATGCTCTTAAAACGGCGTTGAAGATGAATCAGGAGAAAATGTAAGTTAATAGAAAAGAAATTAAAGTGCATCACACGCTGCTTCACGCAATAGATAAAGTGCAAAAGAAAATTAATAAAGTTATCACGAAGTTGTTGGACATTCACACACGTAAATCTTAATCGGACAAAAGGTCCTCAGGTTACTAATCAATCGTGAATATTTTTTCCCAAAAGTCAAATTTATTCCTAAAAAAATGCCTATAATTTATAAACACAATCTTAAACATTTTGCTTCAAATCAAAAAATTGCTCATGAACCATCTATGAAATCTGTTTACCATTATGACAGTGTAGAGACAATTCAAAAAGAAGGGGCTGGCATCTTTTCTGGTATTGGAAGTATCGTTAACTTAATAAAAAATAATAAAGATTTGATTTCATCTGCTGCTAAAGAAGCAGCTGCTATAGGTAGTACAGCTAGTGCAATATCGAATGCTGTTAAGTCTCAAAACGAATTAAAACAACTAGAAACTATTCGTAAACTTAAGAATGAATCTGAAGAACTAAAAAAATAAAAAAACTTTCAGAGGAAACAAAAAACAAAATTGCTAACACAGCTGTAGGGTCTGATAGTAAACACGAGAAGAAATCAGGCGTAGCAATAGAACCTACGATTCCTTCAATTGAAGAAATAAGAGGTAATGGTGTTAACAGCAACCTTCGGTCTAACCAGCAAAGCTGTAGCGGAGCAGGTTTAGCAAAATTCTAAAATTATATTTTTGAGTAAAATTTTTTAAGTAAAATTTTTTTAATTAAATATTTTAGTAAAATTTTTTCTGTGTGTGAAAAAACAAAAAGTCAAATTATTTTTTATAAAAATGTCTTCTCTTATCGAAAATAAATTTAGATTAGACGATCCTCCGTTCGTCAGTTACAATCCAAAAAAGAATGACTATATAAGAATTGCTATGAATCCCGGATCTTCCAGTAGAGTAAATACTGGAGGAGATTTAATCTTTGAAGTTGATAATCAGCAAAGTTATACATATCTACCTGATTCCTTTTTAGACTGTGAATATTCTTTATATAGTGATGCCAATTTTACAACACCATTACCAGATACCGATAATATTGCATTAGAGAATAATTTTTTCCAAAATTATTTACACAAATGCGTTTAGATGTTGCAACTCAAAATATAGAAACAATAAGTGATTCTCCAGGTGTAATTGATACAATGCTTAGATTTGTAACAATTGGTGAAAATAATAAAAAGCATGAAATCGAAGGTTGGTTTCCTGATACTAATGATGGTATAATTGTTGATGATTTAACTCACGCTGGAACAGATTCAGCAGGAATTGCGAAAGATGTAGAAAATATTGCAAAACATTTAAATAAAACAAATAATGATGCATATAAAGAAAGACGTGAATTTAACAAGAAAAGTAAACAGACAGTAAATTGGTCATTGTCTCCATTATTCGGATATTTAGATTATGACAAAATATCATATCAATTAAAATTTAAATTTATAATTCATCGCACTGCAAATAATGAATTAATCTTTTATGGTAGGACTGGAAAAAAGCATATTTAAAAATTGATAGACTTGAATGGTGGATTAAGCATATTACTCCTAGTTTAGAGGTCGAATTAGCTATTGCAAAAAGATTAAATACTAACAAACCAATTCCAATTAAATTTTCTAAAGGGTACTGCTAGTTCAGTAACTTTTTCCGAACAAAGATTTAACTGGCATTTTACTAGAACTGCGAATACTCCAAGATATTTATTACTAACATTTCAAAGAAATAATTCTCCAAGTTTTGATAAGAACAACAATCTTTTTCATATTAATACAATTCGAAGTTTACAAGTTTCATTAAATCAAACCCGATATCCAATTGATCCATTAAGATTCGATGATACCAATAATCAATTTATGGAAGGATATGATTCTTATCGAAATCTTTGTATAGAATTTGGAGTTGAACCACAATTAACTCCTGGAGACTGGAGACATTTATATCCTGTTTTCTGTTTCGATTTAAGTGCACAATCTGAAGATATTATCAAGACTGGTTGCGATGTAACAATTAATATTGAAAAAAAAGATTCCACAACTTCATTGATGGCTTATGGTTTATTGTTGGATGTAAAATATTCAATTGAAATTCTTAATGGAAAGATGGCTAGGATTGGTCAATAACCTGAGGACCTTTGGTCCGATCGTCTAAAGCCTCTGAACAAAGTTCCATAGGTTAATTTTTTTAGTAACTTAAAATTTATTCATAACTAGAATAGATTAAAAATTTCGAAAACTTAAAATTTTTTTATTAAAAATGTCGCAAGCGAAAAGTAATAATAATAAAACTGTTGAATTAAAATTACGTAACATTGTTGACAAAAATACACCTAAAACTATTACGATTAACAAAAAAAGTATTACATAAGTAAACCAATGATAGAGAATATTCAATTACAAGAAGAAAAAATGGTGGAATTCTCCCGTTAATTCCACTAATAATAGGAGGTATAGCAGCAGCAGGAAGCGTTGCAGGTGGGACAGCTGGTATTGTCCATGCCGTAAATAAAAATAAATCAGAGAAGGCAGCATTAGAAGAACAAAAACGACATAATCGAGAGTTAGAGAAAGTTGCTAGAGGGCAAGGAGTAGTAGATAATTTTATTAGTAAATTAAATTTAGTTGATGAAGGAAAACGAGTTCTCAAAAACATTCTACATAATGTTGATGATTTAATTGAAATTAAAGAAACAAAAGATGGTTCTGGAATATATCTAAGTCCTAGTATGATAAGATAAAACTTTTATTTTATCTTTTAAAAAGAATTCCACAAATTCCGAAAATTTAATTAAATTAAAAATTGCTAATTTAAATTTATTGAATTATCTCTTAAAAGTACATAAACCCCCAAATTGTCAGCATACCGATCGACTGCACAGCGGAGGTGACATATAAAAAGCATTAGAAAACTTTCCTGGATTTATTTGGAGTAAATATTCGAAAGAAAAACATCTTCCTGGTCATTCATATACCGGTCCAGGAACTCGATTAGCTATAAGACTAGATGAGAATAATAATCCAAAACCAGGTGAAGAACCAATAAATAGAGTAGATGCCGCAGCTTACAGACATGATTTAGCTTATCGAAATCATGACATAAAATCTCGTCATGCAGCTGATAAGAAGATGATTCAAGAATTAGATAGTATTCAAAATCCTACATTTAGAGAAAGAATTGAAAGAATGTTTGTTAAGAAAGCTTTACAAGCTAAAATATTATTCGGTCAGGGTATTGATCCGTCAGCAAATGAAACCTACGCGTCTGAAATTCATAAAGAATATAGAAAGCCTAAATATTTATTGAAAGTAAAAGTATTTAATAAAGATGATATTTGGAGTGCTGATCTTATTCATATGCCGAATGATTCTGATTATAAATACGCATTGACCGTTATAGATTTATATACACGATACGCTTGGGTAAAGCCTTTAAAAAACAAAAGTGGTCTGTCAGTTAAATATGCGTTTGAAGAAATCTTTAAAGAAACTAACAGAAAGCCAAAAATAGTTTGTTGATAAAGGGTCTGAGTTTCACAATCGAAATGTTAGGCCACTATTTGAAACTGTATATTCAACTGAAAATGCAGGGAAGGCCGTAGTGATAGAAAGATTCAATCGGACGTTAAAAAATAAATTATTCAAGAAATTTACTGAGCGAGGAAATCAGAAATGGTTGAAGATATTACCAGGAATTGTAGAAGAGTACAATAATAAAGTTCATTCTGGTATTGAAGAAACCCCAAAGAATGCTTCTGACGACCCTGATTTAATACGAAAAAATATTCGAAAATAATTATTCGAATGAGAGTAATCCGAATTTACAGAAACTTAAGCCGAAATTTAAAATTGGAGATAGAGTTAGAATATTTAATTATAAGAATAAATTTGAAAAAGGCTTTGTTGGCTATTGGACTAAAGAAATATTTGAAGTTTGTAAAATAAATCAAACTTATCCGATTACTTACGAAATCAAAGATTTAGATGATGAAGATATCAGAGGCCGATTTTATCAAAATGAATTACAACGAAGCGATTTTTAATTATCCTTACCATTATTATTATTCAATTCTAACATAATATCAAGAAATGGTACTCCTTTTTGTAATTTAAATAAAACATAAAGACATAATTGACCACAATAAGTAGTTCCTGGTTTTTGAATTTGAAATGTATTATTTTCCATTGCCAAGTAATTCTTTGACTTCATTTGTTGGAGGCAAACCATAAGAGTCGAACCAATAGTTCTCAGCCTCCGGGCGGTCAAAATAATAATTATCTCCGTTTATATTTCTTTGTCCCGCAGACCAATGTACTCCTTTTTGATCAGATGCGTGAAGATTTGCTATGAAATTTATAGATGGCTTATTTTTTAGGAATTGTAATTCGTCTCTCATTAGGAAATTAAAATTCTTTATTCCCAATTGATTAGCAATTTTCTTTTAGATCAAAATTCGTAGTTGTTTGTTTGCCATATATTTTTAAGAACTCGGTAATGCTAGTCATTTTATAATAAAAAAATTTCTTATATGGACCCCTAGAAGTCAGAAGGGGGGTTGATTTAAAACTGTCCCATATTGATGTCTTTCCTTACTACTTATTCGATTATGAAATGATTTGATTTAATCTAAATTAAAAAGTGACATAGAATGTGAGTAAGTGAGTAAGGAATCGGTTTATTAGCAGAGCTAGTGCTTCGCACATCTTTAATCAACTGCAATTCATTTCTCATCAATAGGTGAAAATTCTTTATTCCTGATTGATTAGCTATCTTATTGAAATCGAAATTCGTAGTTGTTTGCTTCCCATATAACTTTAAGAACTCAGTCATGTTATTAACCTGAGGTCATATATCACCTATATTACTCACTATAACTGTCGGATTTTCATCATTCATTTTAAATGAAATAAATTCTATCATTAAAATTACCTCAGGCTTATGATCTTCTAGTTCGCACAATTTATCTCTCATAAATACATGAAAGTTTTTATATTCCTAATTGTTTAGCTATTTTCTTGAGATCGAAGTTTGTAGTTGTTTGTTTATCGTATGGTTTTAGGAAGTCGTTTATGTTTAATTTCTTTTTGTTTTTCATTTATATTTGTCATTTTCTTTGTTAGTTAATTACGTGAAGACTGAAAAGTGACAACGACGTTGACAGTTGATAAATCTTTATTCATCAGAACAAAAAGGAATACATCAGCCTGCAGGACAAAAAAATAAAGAATCGCAGATTCCCACGAAGCGTCAAACTTCAATCTAAACGTTACAACTATTGGTGTTGTTGATCATCTTCTTCTCTTTGAGCATGCTGTTGCCGTTGTTGCTCTTCTATTCGCATTTGTTCTTGTACTTGTTCATATGTTGGTGGGTTTGATACTTCAATATTAATAGGTTGACTTGTTTGCTGTATGATATTTTCTTCCTCCACTTCTGATAATTGTCTATTTATATTATAAAATAATTTCTGTCTCTGTTCAATAAGGTTTAGTATTTTTTGTCAATTCTAAAATTGACTCTTCTTTCACCAAGATTTTGAAACAAGACACCAATGCTATGATCACGAAATAAATTGCTCGATTGAAGCTGTATGATTTGTCTTGTCAGTCCTTCTATTCTCTGACGTTTTACTTGAAGTCGAAGTCTGCGTTCAATAGATCCAACCATGATATTGTGATAAAGTCAACGCTTTACGCAAGTACTCTCTTTCAAACGAACTGAGATAAGCTTAAAATTTGTTAAATGAGATATAGTTTATAAGCATCAATGAAATCCCTATGACAACGTTGACGCGACAATTGTAACTTTCTAAAACAATAGCGTTCAAGTAACCAATGAATCGCTGCCAATTTCTGAGCAGTTTTGGATTCCAAAACGGTTTTGGTCGCGGTTCCGGTCGCAAAACTGGCAACACATTTGGCAAGTGGGGGAAAGAGAAAGACATAAGTGCGGCTAACAGCTGTTTGATCTGTAATGCAATGGTTCATGAATTCGGGAAATAACTGCATTGTTTTATGAATGCGGGTATCAGCTGTTCCCTACAATTGGGAGGTTCATCAGAGTACAAAGCAGTAACAATAACAGGCATTCTAAGAGATTGTGTTACATTCTTAAAGAAATATTTTTAGACACATAATTTTAGTTATCTCATATTTTAATACCTGAAAAATGGATAAAATTCATGAATTTAGACGTTTTTAAAAATATCAATTTTTGATGATGTGTCCTGGAACGGTCATGATTTTGGGAGTAAAATGTCATAATCTCAAATTTGAGTTTCTTAACTTTTATGATTTTCGGTGTCCTGGAACGGTCATGATTTTGGGAGTAAAATGTCATAATCTCAAATTTGAGATTCTTGACTTTTCTGATTTTTTCGGTGTCCTGGAACGGTCATGATTTTCAAGAGAAAAATTGTAATTCTCAAATTTGAGATTTTGAAAAATTTGAAAAATTGGGTATTTTTAAGAACGCCTAAATTTATGAATTTAGGTCTTCATAACCTGAAAAAATGACCAAAATTCTTAAATTTAGTGGTTTTTAAAAATACCCAATTTTTCAAGAAATGGTACTTTTTAAACGGTCTAAATTTATGAATTTAGGTCTTGAAAACCTGAAAAAAGGGTTCAAATTCATGAATTTATGTCGTTTTTAAAAATACCAATTTTTCTGAATTTGTCTTGTCCTGGAACGGTCTCCTTCCCATTACTTAGGGTGGGCTGGAATGGGTAGTTTTCTAAGAATTCATGTGATTTTCTTAATGTTCTTCATGTGCCACTTGAAATTTTGATAGCTGATCATCGCATTCTGTGTATCGGTTATACATAAATAAATTAACAGCTCAAAAAAATATTTCTAGTCATAGAGGGAATTACATGTTTTTAAAAACATGTGGAGTATACCCATTTCACCCCAACCTTGGTGTGAAATGGGTATAAATGTAGTTTTTGAAGATGATTGCAGTGTACGAAAAAATTATTAAAAAATTGTATCAGAAACTTGTCAAGCATCACTGTCATGATATGGTATAAAGGTCAGCTGCTGCAATATTTGTCTTCATTAACAGGTTAAATGATAATTATGTTGATCTCGCCTGTAGAGATGACTTCCCTGAATAGTCGATTGAAAAACATTGTATTTTTATAACCATTCATCACAAAATTACAACTTCGTGAAAAACTTGACTTCATGACAACATGAATAGTGCGTCTAAAGAATTCAATGCCTGAGAAACTAGGACAGCAAATGAGTGGTGTCCTGAGTCTCACCATCCCGAGTCAGCATTGACCTTGAAATTAAGACATCGGAATTTCCTCTTTCGCACTGGCAGGTTCTGATTGCTCCGGGCCATATCTTTTAAATAAAGTGCAGGTCGATATCTAAATAAGCTAGAGTTCTCACACTGCCCTGGACCACCTTCGCTTCTTGAATGTAGCAGAAAAACCGCAACGCACATCACAGTCTATCTCTACTTGATCGATGTACCGTCAGCTTTTATTCAATTTTGACAGCAACCGAGTCGTCATGTTTGAAATCTTAAGTTGATGGGAAACCTGCATCTTCCTTTTCATTTATGTCTTCATATGAAGGGTCCTCATTATCGCTCACTATACTATCTTCGTATTTCAATCGCTTTGAAAGGCGCTTCGATGCACAGATAATCGTTGAATTGCTGCTCTTCAAAAGCAATGGATTTCAGTATCTCGCGTGGTCTCTGTGGCACAGTGGTTAAGTGCTTGGCCTAGCGATCTTTTGGTCCAGAGATCGAGACCCGAAGGTGTCATTGGAAGTCGGCAGGAAGGGCATCTGGACTAAAAAGTGCTACAACGCTCCATATGTCTGACTATGTCAGCACCGTCCAAGCCCCAAGTATGGGGAGTAGTGACGCAAAAGCTTAAAAAAACATTCGTTGGATTTCATTTTCTTTAGACGAATAGGAGTATTACTTTCTTCTTTTTCAAAGAAGTGTGCATAATTTGTGTGTTAAAGGTATGCGCATAATTTCTGATGTTCGAAGAGGATCACACACTGGCTTCCTGGAGACGAGTAGGCCTACTGCTAAAAAGTGATTCCAAAGTCCATTAAATATTGACAACTCCATTTGCCTTTAACTTTTTAGTCGGAGGCTTACACCTTTTACCACAGATGTTCGAGAAACTGGATGTATCACAGCACCACCAAGGAATCTGCTGATTGCCGAATCTGGCTTCAATTGCTCAAAAGCGGTCTACGTATATGAAGATGTGTCGGAAAGCCAGGCTTCGTCATCGAATTCGTTCGAGTTTGCCGTGACCATCACTTTCATGCTTTTTCCATACGTGTTTCAGAGCTAAAGAGGGTAAGCTCTTTATTGAGCTCTTGAAGGCTGAAGAGTATGTGAAGTGTTAGACGGCAAACAGAAGAATAATTTCGCTTCACTGACAGACATCAATGTTAGTCGAGAAAAAGCAGTGCTGGCTCCTTGTATTCGAAATATTTTTCAAATTCAATGAACCGCACTTTCACCTATCACAACTGAAATGTGCCTTTATTTACAAGAACAGCATATCTCAGTCTAGAGTAAAAAAATCGACACTTTCTGTGTTAAAACATGTATACCCGTTTCACCCACACTTTTTCAGTAGTATATCCATTTCACCCCATTTTCCAATTTTCAAAATTAATGGATAATAATGACGAATACAGATTAGCCTATTATCACATAATTATTAGGAATGTTGAAACTTTTACAGGGATGCTTACGTTAAGTCATGGCGTTCTTTCCCTTGCTGCAATACGAAAGTTCGCAATCGTACAATTTTTTCAGCAACAAACAGGAAATCGAAAGTTCGTTTCCATAGAAACAATGAAAATTGTAAATGGAACCGCTTTTATCGATTATCACAATATCATCATAATCCAAGCGATATACGGAAATAACAATCCGCTTGGCTTCCAGATAACTTTAGGTGACTTATACCCGTTCCACCCCACCCTACCCTAGGGAGTTTTGTCGATGTTGAGAGATGTAAACTAGGCCTGCTGATGATTTTTGATATTTGATGAAATAGCAGGTATTCAGGCAAGCTTCCATTTTTCAACTGAGGATGCAACTCAATATCTAATACTTCTATTTACATTGCCTGTCAAGTATGACATAATTATAGTACCTCCATCCCACCCTTTACGGCATCTTTCTCACTTGAATGGGATTGTACTCAACAGATTAAAGTGGAAAATGAACTTGGGAACTCATCGGCTATCTTTGGCTCTGTCAAATCATTGAGATATCTCAAAATTTTGAACATCAATTAGATTATGAATGAAAGGTTGTTAATTTTTTTAGGGGGGGGGGCACGTGCTCCTGGACTCCCCCGCCGGGGTTCCGCGTCCTTGGACATGCTCATCTAAAATCTCTGAACGCAACCATGTCATGTTTACTATGATCACAAATAGAGTCTCCCACTAATTCAACGCTTTTGTAAGTGATTTGTCAAATTTCAGGAATGAGTTCAGTGAACTGATTATTTATCAACGGACGCTCTTATTGGTCTACGGAAGGGACAAGTAGATCACTTTAAATTCATTAATTTCGAGACCAATATTCTTCAGTTCAAATGCGATAATTCGATAATATTCCAGAATAACGGATGGACTGCCGGCAGGAGTTCCACCATCTAAGCACCTGACGTTGACATCTCATTGAAGACAATGAATAATGGAATTTATTGCTCAAAGAGAATAGAAGAGGGCGAGTATAATCATGAAATGAAGCCAACAAGTAAAGATGCTGATCGTGAAATACTTCAAAAAAGTTAAAGAATGTTAGTGAAAGAAAGGCAGATGAAAAGTTTTTTATTGAATTTCATGAACCTGAAATTAATATTGCACATAATTGATTTATTCCATAGGCCTCGGCAATTCATTCGTCCATACCACATAACCTGGACATTTTTCATGTTAGTCTTTCCCTTTGATATGAGTATTTTATTCCACTGTCTCCTACCATTGTATTAAAATTTTCATCTTAGATATATGTCTTTGAAAATGATTTTCAAATAACTTCCACAGTCGAATTTTAGACGTGCTAAATTATCATGAGAAATATTGTCTCATAAAATTTTGCTTAACTGGCATTGTCTTATTTTTCTTTAAAAAATGTAACCGACCAATGGCGATCAAAAGAATATAGGCCTAATTTATTATCCGAAATCTTAATGCTGTGATGATCATTATCTACATCTTCAAAAATCTTGCCAGCAATTGGAAGCAGGCTGATAGGACGGTAACTAGATGGAAGAGATGAGTCAGAGCCTTTCTTTGGAACTGGAACCACGGAAGCTACTTTCCAACAAGAGGGAAGCTCACCCGTGGATTTACATCTACTGAACAGTTTCAGACCACCCAGCCGATTCGAATTAAAAAAAAGAGAAAAAAACGAATCCTTAACTTAGAAAAGCGAAAAAAAAGCGAACCGATAATTTTTACTTCAAGCAATGTAGAATGACGTTATAACGACAATATGCCATCAAGGCATGCACTACCACCAGTGTTGCCACAGCGGCCAACTGGAAAGAATTCCGCCGGGACGGTCTAGGTGTGCCGATTCCTAGACCTATGTATGAATCGCTTTATTAAAGATAGATAAAGCAATTTTGGGGATTGATTTACAGTCACACGCACGTACATCACGCAAATTAGCCTACGTAAATAATGATGCATACTAAATTGAGTAACCTGATTTTTCTTTTGTTCACATCAAATGTTCTACCGCCAGCTTGCACGACCACACTTTTCCACCACCAACGCCGATGTCTTAGCAGATCCTAATCCATTCGATTGGTAAACTTCATGATTTCCTGTAGAAGATCAGACAAGCTGGATGTTCGTTGAGACACAAGCTTGAAGCAACGTCGTTGAAGAGATTTCACACGAGCGCTGGATGATCTGACCGTTCTGCACAAGCGCAGACGATCCCAGAGGAAATAGTTTCGTAAGTCAATAAAACAACAAGAAAAATCACTGGTAACAGGAATCCAAACACAAACTGACCGATGAAGTCACCAATAAACGTGATGCCATTGCTTTGATTTTTTCGAGGATCTCTCAGGCTTTGATTCGTTAACACATATGACACAGTCTAGACAACATTAAGAAGTTTTGATTTTAGAAGTAATTTCAGAGAGATTGAAAATCTAATGGTTAAATCGCTAAATCATGACGAGGTGTGAAGCGAGTATCTGAGATTGAAGCGTTCCAATACTGTAGGAACATCATGCAAGTTGACACGGACAAGAAGCTGAAAATCCGCATCTGCGTTTGCTACCTGTAGGATAATTAAGCTTGCGCAGAATGATCAAAAAAAGGACCAGCGGAATTCTCAAATTCCAAGAATTCCGCCACCACCTCAAGATTTCCGCCGCGGCGGAAAAATCCGCCACTGTGGCAACACTGACTACCACGAATACTACGAACCTGTGTAGATTGCGAATATTACTTTCTGGTACAAAAATCATAACTTGTCGGAGTAGCTCTTAGGTGTTTTCCGTGCATCTCGTTAAACGATTCGCAAATGCATCAGACCACATTTATATATAAAACTGACTTTTGTATTCTATTAATGATCAAACATATAACCAGCAACCAATTTAGATTGCTTCAATTTTAGACAAATAATATAGATTCCAAGATTGTTTCATACAATTGTTGAAACATAGTGTTGAAAAAATAAAAAAAGGTGCTAGAAAATTCAGCAGAATGAAGATGATTTCATAATTTCTAATGTAATTTAAGGAAATTTCTCTAACTGCCATGCTTCAAGCTGCTAAATTAGCCTGAAACTTTGTACATCTATTTCATCTGAATATTCCGAAAGAATATGATATTTTCAAGTACATTTCTTAGATAGGGGTCTGTCAGCTTAAGTCATGAGAAATGGATCCTATGACGAATAAAGGATCCTTATTATGGTTTTACATCAATATGGCAATTACTTTATACAGTGATAGAATGTACACAGAAGGTTTCATCTGACAATCATTGCAGTTTTCTTCAGAACTCGTAAGACTAATATTATGCTAATAATATTGTTTACTAGGATGCATTTTTGTAATGGAAGATAATGCTCATGATTAAGCTATATTATTGAAGCAAAATTGATATTTTATTAGATAGTAGTAAGTAAATCTACACCACTGGACCGCGCAAGATGGCCGCCGTCGACCGACCTCCCCCCCTGTCAGACGAGTCGGCCCTATTCCGCCACCGTGTTGCTTCGCGTCCTGCAATGCACCTCACTCATTATCGCTACAAAAAGAACCGCTGCTTCACTGATCAAATACAACAACAATCTTCTAAGAAAACAACGTTAGTAGGCTCACCGTGTGTCTCTGGCATTGGATGTCCTCGAATTTCCCTATGACTGAATAACTTCGATGACATTCAAGATTGGGTCATTCGTATGTACTTTCAACATGCCATCAATTCAGAATCGTGTAAAAAGCTATAGCACCCATGGCCACAAATAACTTAAAAAATGATTAGCGTGGAACGCACATTTAAAGAACGACACGGCTTTACCTTCAGAATTGATAATATGACTTTTTTTTCTAATAAAGGCACATTTTCACATTCCTATATAATATTAGTTATTACATAAGATTAAGCAAATCGTTCAGGATATGCATTCAATTGTCAACACAAGGATAAATGAGCATGACTAAAGTAAAATGCAACATGACAAGTCACGTTGCGTATGTCACAAATGTCAAGAAGTCTCTGCCCAACCAAAAAAGCGAAAAA